>JALIZH010029944.1:0-22037 GCA_030522465.1 Rhipicephalus appendiculatus
GTGCTCTGTGAGCAAGATGTTCATTCGCATAAGGTTTCTTGGTGCGCATTAAGCCCATAAATGAGCGACGAGTGCCATAAGGATGTAGAAATGCAGTATGCAAGAAAAAACTCCTGTATGCTGTTATATTCACTATATATCGTTGTACTGCGCTCGGTAATACTTGTCAGTGGGATCAATAAATTCTACTCAAGTGAACCAGGTTACAATGTGCACGATTGCAACTAGCGCTGCCCTTCGCATATTCTAGTATTCTGTGAACTGTTGAAACCGGTGAATAATCATGCAGGTAATATGATGTGATGCTCCTTGTGTGATATCGTTAGACGAGCGATGAATAGCAATTCTAGGTATTCAGCTACTGCTTCGTCAACTTTGTTTCTTTTTTTTGTAAACTCCACGAAAGTCGCCAAGATCTTTCACATTGATATTTACTAATTATCCTGCAGTATTGGTGTGAAAACTTGCAACGATTTCTAAATTATGAAAAAAGTGCATATTTTTCACGTTTATTGTTTTTAGGAAGCATTACCGAAAAATCGGTCCCAGGTACAACGGTCAACAGTTCTTTGGGGGCTGGATGTGTCGTCGGTGTTCTTCTGAAGCAAAATAATAACTGTAGGTTCGAACATTGTTAAAGAGAGAGGCTTAGATGCCTCATCAAACATGAAAATAGACCATCCTGTGCGTCCTACATCGTTGGCGTGAACACGAGCGATGAAAAAAATCATCCTGTATTGACGTCACCACAGGACGTCATTAGACGTCCCAGATCGCCAAAATTTGTACTGTCATTGTGGCGTAACGATGACGTCATCGCGACATTACATGACATCGTTGGTTTGCACTGCTTAGAGATCGGCTAGACACGGAGGCAGTGCAAAACGAGGTAAACTGCAGAAAGCTTGCAATAACCCCACTTCTGGTGGCAGTGCAAAACCACATTATTAGCCGAAAGCTTTCGTAGGGGGGGGCGTGGGAGGATCAATGCATCCAGAAAAAGAAAAGAACAGATGGCTTTCGGCTTTGTTTGTTTGTTTGTTTGTTTATTGCAAATTCATCTTACAATGAATGGTACAGAAAATATTCAGACGGGGGGTCCCAAAGTCAATGACTGCAAACGGGACCCCCGGTTAAAAATACAAAAAAAGGTGTACAGCACAAACAGTAAAAAAATAATATAAGATACAAATCCAAAGGAAAAAAATACCAAAATGCAACACAAGACATCTGTAACATCAAAAACATCAAGTAAGCAACATTATACAAAAAAAGAGTACCAAAATGAAAGTAAACAAAGCCATCGCAAAGAAACTATTTCCAAAGAATGAAAAGTTTTAGTTCATGCTTAAAAGTGTTTAAAGAAGATAGCTGTTTGAGGGATAGTGGAAGGTCATTCCAGATTTTAAGCGAAGAAAATGATGATACCATTTTACCATAATTCGTTTTACAGCGAGGAAGCAAAAAATTCACATTTTGTGCAAACCTAGTGCAGTTAGTATTAGTAAGCAAGCTACCATCAATAAATACATAAGGTAGACGACTATGACGTAATTTAAAGAAGAGAATACTTGAATGATATTTAAACAAATCAGAAATTGGTAAAATAGAGTTATCCTGTAGAAGTGAAAAAGCATTCGATTGGAATGAACTATTAATGATGATACGAATAGCCATGTTCTGTATATGTTGAATAGATGAGAGGTGAACATTGTATGTGTTTCCCCATGAAGTGATCCCATAAGTAATGTGACTATGGATGAACGCAAAGTATAATGATAATAAAGCCTGTAGTGGAAAATATGTTCGTGCATGGATTAGTGCTCTTATGCCAAAAGCAGTTTTTTGTTTAATGAATGCAATGTGGTGAGTAAATTTAAGGTTAGAATCCAATTTTATTCCAAGAAATGACACACAGTCTGTCGCAGATATTAAGTGAGTGTTGAGAGTTACTTGGGGTACACATGACAACAACCTCTGATTAGATTTAAATAACGTAAACTGAGTTTTGATAGGGTTTAAAATGAGATGATTTACCTTACACCACTCAACGACTCTTTCTAGCTCATTGTTTAGTTTAAGAAGTAAGGATGTTATAGACGTATCAGACACGGAAATAGTAGTGTCATCGGCATATAAAACGGTGTTAGAAAGCTCAAGAAAATCCGGTAAATCGTTAATATAGATGCAAAACAACAAAGGTCCCAATATTTAGCCCTGTGGTACGCCTTGATTAAAAAGTTTTGATTCGGAAAATACTCCACCAACATAAACTGACTGTTCACGATTATGTAAATAACTTTTTATGAGAGCAAGGGTAGGGCCAGTTATACCTAAGGATTCAAGTTTAGTAAATAATATTGTGTGGTTAATAGTATCGAAAGCTTTAGTAAAATCTGAAAACACTGAACCAATAAAATTGCCTTTGTCAATAGAACTTCTTATAAAATCGGTTAATGCGATTAAAGCTAATCCGGTCGAACTGCCCGGTCGGAAACCAAACTGAAAGGGATTCAACAATTTATATTTCGCGAGATAGTTATGTAAACGTGCCAGAAACACTTTTTCAATAAGCTTACTGATTGACGACAGTATAGAGATGGGGCGATAATTAGATACTTGAGATTTATTACCTTTTTTATATACAGGAACTAATTTTGCTTTTTTCAGAGAATCAGGAAATGTACCGCTTTTAAAGATAAAATTAATTAAGTTACACAAGGGATCAGAGACAAAAGAAGCAACAAGTTTTAAGTGATAGGCCGAAATGTTATCTGTACCAGGGCTAGTGTTCTTAAGGTTCAATATTGCGGGATAGACTTCATCGGCTGAAACTGGAAAAAGAAAAAAGGTATGATTACAGCGATTAAGTGGAAAACAAGAATCTACCGGGATGTTGTAAACTTCATGGAAATAGTTACTAAATGCGTTAGCTATACTAGATGATTCAGTGTAGGCAATATGATTATAATATATTTTATCTATTGTACCGTTACCCCTGGGGGAGTTCAGAAAACTATTAAAAAAGTTGCCATTGCTTTTTTGGATTGCTCTTAGCTTGATGAAACATTTTTTCATAATAAAGCCTTTTTCGATTTTTTGAGCAAATTGTTCAGCAAATTATTACACTTTTTATAGCGTTGTAGTAGTTTTACATTAAAAGGCTGTGTTTTAGTTTTTTTGTATAGGTTATCTTTTTTGCGCAAGCTGGTTAACAAACCATTTGTTATCCAAGGATTGTGTATGAACTTAAATCTTCTTTTGCATTTTACAGTTGAAGTATTAGCGTACACGGCTTTCATAAATATGGAGCGGAAATTATCAAGTGCCACTTCAGGGTCACATTGAGCACACACTGATGACCAGTCAACCCCACTTATTGCATTAACAAAGTTATCACTGTCAAATCTGGAAGTGAAATAGCTTTGGTTGCATTGAGGTTTATTTGCAGCAAGGGTAATAAAAATGGGATGATGATCTGTGATTGGAATGCCAATGACACCTGCAATTAGAGACGGAGTTATATTACAAAGGGCATGATCAAGAAGAGTGTTAGTTCCAGAAGCGGAGTACCTAGTAGGAGAAGTGATTAACGATTCCATGCCGAAGCCAACAAAGCAATCACTGTAGGACGACACTACATTATTATCTGTGACGAGGAGGTTAATATTAAAGTCACCAACTATTAAAACCTGTTTGTTTTCAGAAGTTATCTTATGAAGGACTTTAGAAAAATTGTGCAAGAAGTCAGGTATAGAGGAAGATGGTGAACGGTAGATGCAACCGATGATTAGACTGTTCCGATTGATAGAACATGTCAAATGTGTTTCTATCCACACGGATTCGCAGTTAGCTACATCTAAACTTAAATCAAGCCTTCGTCATTTCAGTCATTTTAGGCGAATGCACAAGGGACCCTGTCAGTTTTATTGCGGTAGCAATTATATGGGTACTCTCGGCTGATTTTTGCCGTCACCGTCATGTCCCAGATATGTATATGTATCTATATATATAAAAAAGGCACAAAGAAACATAAATTAGTAGGAGAAATTTCCCAAGCGCCTGACCGGAGATTCCAACCAGCGACTCCTCGCTCCGCATCACGCTGCGCTAGCCAGCACAGCCATGCGCCATACTTGTGCCGGCGATATAACGGCGATCTCTTCATATTAAATTCAATTTTTATTCAACATCTGACAGATGTTTGGTGCACGGACAAAAAAGCCTGAAAAGGCTTGACTAGATCCGTGCACCAGACTATGGCATACAGTGGTGTGAATTACAACAATAATAGAGGTAGAAAGCAACACATAAAGGGAAAAAGAAGCACAAAGGAAAAAAGCACAAATGATGTACGTAGAGGTACAACAACATTATCGAAAACAGACTGTCCTCATACGATCAGATGCCACCCTTATGCACCATTTACCGCTCGCGGTATGCAGATCTCGGAGGAGCTTCAGCGTGTTTTCTATGACGAAACTGTCCTACATTTTCTTTCAAATTGAAAACTGCCCTTGAGACGCGCACGAAAAAAGTGGCCCCCCTTCTGTGCTTACTCATGATGTAGAAGGGAAAAAAATGCCTCCCCACCTCCCCGAAGGGAATCGTGAAGAAATGCGAATGCATTTCGCGCGCGCTTCACTCCATTTATATATGGTGGTTGTGGTTCGAAGAAGGAAAAGGCGCCTAATTTCTGCAGCCCGGTCGGGAGTACGGCGCAGCGCCTGTATTTTTTTAAATTTTTTTTATTATTTTTTTACTTTATATATATATATATATATATCTATATATATATATATATTGTGAGACAACGTTCAGGGCTCAACACTCTTCTTTATTCTCGCTCGAGCCAGAGCCCCCCTGCTCAGACTCAAGTGCTGATGATGTGTATTTACAGGTGAGAAGATGAGTATGAATAGTGCTCACACTAATTTCCCCGCGCGACGAAGCGGCCAGCCTGGCCGCGACTTAGACTGGGGCTGAGACGGCGAACGAAGGGCTTCAGACGCGACACGTGGACTATCTCCGAACCACGGTAGCGACGGTCGGGAGAAACGTCAACGGGAGTAATACGATAATTAACAGGAGATGTTTGTTCGTTAATTACGTAGGGTCCAAGGAATCGCGACTGGAACTTCTCACACAATCCGGGAACACGAGTGGGCGTCCAAAGGAGCACTTCGTCGCCAGGACGGAAAGAGACGTCACGATGAGAGACGTCGTACCGCTGCTTGCGATCGTGTTGACTGGCTTCGGTACTAAGCCGAGCAAGTTGCCGACATTTTTCAAGTCTCGAGACTGACTCTTCGGGCGTAGTCATAGAATTGTCGGTCGGAGTGCACAAGAAGGAAGCGTCGATCGTGAATGTCGCCGAACGGCCGTAAACAAGGTAGAATGGTGAGTACCCAGTAATGCGCTGGACGGCGGTGTTATGAGCGAACGTCACAAATGGTAAAATTTTGTCCCAGTTGTCGTGAGCTGGCCCAATATAGGTACTTGGATATCATTTCAATTAGTGTGCGATCGAATCGTTCTGTGATGCCGTTGGTCTAAGGATGGTATGCCGGTGTGGTCTTGTGAACTGCGCCGCAATTTTTAAGCAATTCTTCAATTACTGTGGATAGGAAAGCCTTGCCGCGGTCGCTTAAGAGGACGCGGGGCGCACCGTGACGCAAGACAATGGCTTCGAGAAAGAAGGTTGCCACGTCAGAGGCTGAACTGGAGCGTAGAGGAGCGGTCTCCGCGTAACGCGTGAGGTGGTCAACCGCTGTCACGATCCATCGATATCCTGCAGATGTTACGGGAAGAGGTCCGACAACGTCGATTCCAACAACGGCAAAAGGGTCCTCGGGACATGGTATTGGCTGTAATAAGCCAGCAGGAGGTGAAGTCGGTCGCTTGCGCCGTTGGCATAGTGCGCAAGAAGAGACGTACTTTGCAACCGAGGTGGAGAGACCAGGCCAGAAGAAGCGACTCCTAATGCGGCTGTAGGTTTTTCGAAATCCCAAGTGGCCGGCAGATGGGTCGTCGTGAAAGGCCTGAAGGACCTGCTCACGAAGCGAACGTGGAAGAACGGGAACCCACCGGTGTCCATCATCACTGTAAATGTATCGATGCAGCACGTTGTTTTCAATCTTGAATTGCCTGAGTTGTCGGCGCACCCTGGAATTAGGTGGTGTAGATTTTCCGCAGCGGCGTTGAACCATGCGACAGCAGTATGGGTCTTGCTTTTGACAGGAGGCGAGCTGAGTGTAGCGAGTGGACGACTCCGGGCCAGCACGTTGCCGATAACGTTAGTGGACACGTGACCTCGTCGTCATGGGACGAGCAATAAAGAGTGAGTGATTCTTAAGAGGGAAGAAAGAGGAAATTGAGGGAAAATGGGGGAAGAGTGCTCGATAACTGTCTGTAAAGGACACCTCAACCAAAACACTCGTGGGGGGTGGGGAATGAAGGAGATAGGAAGAGAGAAGAGGATGGAAGGAGAAAGAAGCGCCTGGTTTACCGGGTCGGGCGGCTTAGAAAAGCCGCTCGATCAGGTTCGCGTCTTGTAGGAAGGAGATCAGGCCGCTTGCGCGGCGCGGCGGCGATCCTCGTAGCCGGAGGGGAATAGGAAGTCCTGTAGGGACACACAGGGCAGACCGTGGCGGCGGTACTCAGTTGTGAGCCGCTTCCGAGCGTCGACAACAGGGGCGGCGCCAGGATTTTTTCGCTGGGGTGGCACCCACGACAAGTAAGTTCCATCAGGGGGGCAAGGAGGCTGGGAACATATGCGTTGTGTTTTGACTATGCTTGCTCTTGGGAGGGCAAAGGGGGCAGGCGGAAATTTTGGGGGGGCTCGAGCGCCCCCATACCCCCGCTGGCGCCGCCCCTGGTCGACAAGGGCTGGGCACTCACAGAGGAGATGTGAAACTGTTTCTACCGCGCCGCAGTCCACACAGTTCGGTGCAGCCGCGCCGCGGAGACGATGCTTACGTTCTGCTGGCCACGCCAAACCGGTTCTCAGGGTGAGGAGGAGCGCGCGATCGCGGCGGGAGAAGCCAGTTGCAGGAAATTGCGGTGGGGCGTGTCCAGCGGCGATCCGCGAGTCGGGATGTTCTCGCATCAACTCACGGCGAAAGTTAATGCGCGCCGAGTCGAAGGATGTTGCGTAGCCCGTAAGCGGGGTCGCGTTGGAGTGAGCTCGCTTCGCCAGCTCGTCCGCCGCCTCGTTGCCCGCGATGCCGACGTGGGATGGTAGCCACTGCAGGACCACGTCGCAACCACTCCCACGAAGTGCCAGGAGGCTCTGGGCAACGCGCTGAGCGAGCGGAGGGCCGCGTCCTCCCCTCGCGAGTTGGCGCAGGGCTGCTGGAGTCGCAGAAGATGCCGCGCGCGACAGCCGTGAGGCTGTCACTTGCGCGGCCATCTTCTGCGACTAAAGAGGCTTGCCCGTAGTAGATGGTAGTGGGAGAGGGCAACGGGAGAGGGCTTCGGCATCTTGGTGTTTCTTTCCAGATTTGTAAACAACGTCAAATGTGTATTCTTGGAGTCGGAGCACCCAGCGGCCAAGGCGTCCGGACAAATTCTTCAGCGACGACAGCCAGCACAACGCGTGGTGGTTCGTTATTACGGTAAAATGGCGTCCGTAAAGATATGGGCGGAATTTCTGTACGGCCCAAATTACAGCCAGGCATTCTTGTTCTGTAATCGAGTAGTTTCGTTCAGGATTCGTGAGTGCGCGGCTGGCGTAGGCGACGACCCTTTCTCGACCAGTTGCATCACGCTGTACGAGGACGGCACGGATGGCATGGCCGCTAGCGTCGGTGTGCAGATAGGTAGGGGCATGCTCGTCGAAGTGACAGAGCACGGGGTCAGATGTCAGCGCCGCCTTGAGAGTGTCAAAAGCGATGTCGCAATCGTTCGTCCAAGCGAAGGCTGTTCCCGATGTCAGCAGCTTGTGTAGTGGCGACGCGATGGAGGCGAAGTCGCGTATGAAGCGGCGAAAATAAGACGCAAGGCCCAGAAAACTTCGGAATTGCTTCTGCTTTTCGGGACGAGGGAAGCGTGTCACAGCAGTGACCTTCTCAGGATCTGGTCGAACGCCCTCTTTACTGACTAGGTGGCCCAACACTATGATATTCTTTCTGGCGAAATGACATTTTTTGTATTGAGTTGTAGCCCAGCGTTAGAAATGCACGTCAGAACTTCGTCTAGCCGCTCAAGGTGCTGACGGAAGGTGGAAGAAAAAATGACGATGTCATCCAGATAACATAAACATGTTTTCCACTTAAGGCCACGAAGAACGGTGTCTATCATACGCTCAAACGTTGCCGGAGCGTTGCATAAACCGAAGGGCATGACATTGAACTCATAGAGGCCATCGGGTGTTGCAAAGGCCTTCTTGTCCTTGTCCCCTTCGTGCATAGGTATTTGCAAATACCCTGAGCGGAGATCGATGTTTGAGAAATAATCAGCGCCCTGGAGGGAGTCAAGGGCATCGTCAATTCGTGGCATCGGATATACATCTTTGCGCGTTATCTTATTTAGTGCTCGATAATCGACGCAAAATCGTACCGAGCCGTCCTTCTTCCGGACCAGCACCACAGGCGACGACCAAGAACTTGACGATGGCCGAATGATGTCGCGTTTCAGCATGTCAGTGACGTTGTCCTCGATGATTTTGCGCTCCGCGGAAGACACAAGGTATGGTCGGCGGCGTACGATGGAATTGCCCTCGGTTTCGATGCGGTGAACTGCGATGGACGTGCGCCTGAGAAGCTTGGAGTGGACGTCAAAAGAAGCACTGTGCTTTCGAAGTAGTGCCAATAGATCTTTCTTTTGCGCCGCAGAGAGATCCGGATTGATCGTGGCAGTCAAAGCTGTGGTCGTCGCCTGGTCGTCGTTAGCAGTAGGCGACAGTGGTGCATCGGTATGAAGGGGCATAAGGGCAAGAGGTTCGGTGTCAGCAAAGCAGGCCAACCGGGTACCTTGGGCAGAACAAGTGGCGGAGATGTAGGGTTACGTGCAGTGACCAACGCTCTGCTGTCATGAAACCTGACCAAGCTAGGCGCAATAACGATTCCACCAGATATCCAGCGATCGCATGGAGCGAGAAACACGTCACCATTAATGGTGGTATCGGACGTCAACGTGAGTACATTCTCGTTGCCAGGTGGAATAGCACAATCAGTGGCCATGACTAAATGCAGTTGGCGAGCCTCGTCATCAGATGAAAATTCCGTGTTCGTCATATGAACGACCCGCTGATGGCAAGAAATCACGGCCGATGCTGAAGAAAGAAAGTCCCATCCTAAAATAACTGAGTGGGTACACGACGACAGGAAGTTAATGGAATGTGATGAAGTATGCCATCGATAAAAACTCTCGCTGTGCACAGACCAACGGGCCGAACAAGAACTGCATTGGCACACCGAAGAGGAGGTCCAGTATACGGCGTTCTGACTTTGCGCAAACGAGAACACAGTCCAGTACTGATGACGGAAAACGCTGCACCCGTATCTACCAATGCTTCAGTCCATACACCTTCAATATATACTAACATGCCCATGTGGCCATGTAAGGTACCTTCAAATAAATAAATAAACAGTACATTTGAGGGCCGCTGCGGATGAGTTTGACTTAGCCCGACAGATGCAGCTTTCCCTCCCAAAGCTGCACTACTTAGTTTTCCGGGCGGTGGCCCGGGGACGAAATAGCTGGTGGAAGGGGCGAAGAGGAGCGGCGCATCGGGGACAGAGAGCGGCGACGCGAGAAATGGGAAGGACCGGCTCCTTCGAGGCCCTGAGGAGATGGTGAACGGCGTTCGTAACGTTGGTAGAGGGGACTGTTTTGTGGTATCGGACCAGGAAGCTCGTTTCTCTCATAGTACTCGTAGCCCCGTCTTTCGTCCTGTTGACGGCGTCGGCAAAACCGGGAGATATGGCCACGGACTCCACAATAATAGCATACAGGTCGGAGTGGCCGCCAGGTGTTGGGAGGCGGAAGCGACGGTCGTGGGGACAGAACATTCATTGAGCCGTGCATTGGAGACGGTTGGGATGGTGTGTGATCAGGAGGCGCTAGCGCCGCAACCTGTGCGTAAGTTGGTGTCGGCACAGGGTCATGCCTCGGAACTTCCGCAGAGCTCAAGGCAACAAGTTCTTCCCTGACGATGTTGCGGAGGCTGCTGCCAGGAGGTGACGTGCGGAGCTCAAGAGGGCAAGATGCAGCTTGTGCCTGGAGTTCCTCTGGTATGATGGCCCGAATCAATGCACGTAGCTCGCTGTCAGAGGGTGCACTCAAATGACATGGGTCAGGCTGCAAACGGAGCAGATGGAGCTCATCAAGGCGCTGACACGTGGCGACAATTTGTGAGACAGTAGAGGGGTTCTGCACCACGAGTGCGTTGAATGCCGCAGCACCAATGCCTTTGAGTAGGTGGCGCACCCTGTCAGTCTCCGTCATTGAACTGTTCACTCGGCGACAAAGGGCGAGGACATCTTCAATGTAAGAAGTGTATGACTCGCCATTTTGCTGGACACGCCCCGCTAACTTCTTCTTCGCAATGTCCGAACGGATGGAAGGGTTCGCAAAAATTTGCCGTAGCTGGTGTTTGAATGAGGTTCAATCCAGGAAATCTAGCTGGTGCTTGAAAAACCAAGTTTTCGCTACACCTGTCAGGTAGAAGGC
The DNA here is from genome assembly GCA_030522465.1 of Rhipicephalus appendiculatus. Lineage (NCBI taxonomy): Eukaryota > Metazoa > Arthropoda > Arachnida > Ixodida > Ixodidae > Rhipicephalus > Rhipicephalus appendiculatus. The sequence goes on from JALIZH010029944.1 coordinate 10,675, forward strand.
GACGCGAGTGAGCTTCGCAGAGTCATCCCAGTGGTTGAGGGCACTGACGCGGTCGTACTCCTCCAACCAGTCTTCGACGTCGTCCCCACGAAGGCCAGCGAACACCGGTGGATCCTTCTGTGGCGTGGTGACCAGACAGGAAGGAACTCTCGTCGGGGCAGGCGTCGTCGACGCTCCAGCGGCAAAGCCCTCGTCTTGCGACATTGCCGAGGTCTGTTGTGGCAAACGGCGACCTGAACGGAGCTCCAGGGGTGTATTGTAGTGGAAGGCGTAGAGGCACCCGTAGAGCCAGAGGACTGAGGGACCGGACAGCACAATCCACCACTTGTGAGACAACGTTCAGGGCTCAACACTCTTCTTTATTCTCACTCGAGCCAGAGCCCCCCTTGCTCAGGCTCAAGTGGTGATGATGTGTATTTACAGGTGAGAAGATGAGGAGTATGAATAGTGTTCACACTAACATTATATATATATATAAATATATATACCGTAAAATGAGGTTACTTTGTGACTGCAGGGGTTACTTTGTGACACGCGCTCGGTTTTCGGTACTTTAAATCTCGCGCCACGACCAGGGTTCGCCGAAAAACTATAAGCCACCCAACAAGCTCGCCTGACATGCCGTGCCATTTAGCAAGAGCCGGCCAATGTTCCCACGCTCCGGAGCCACTCTAGACTCTGACATGTTCAATGGTGTTTTAGCGTGCATTGTTGAAGCACCGTAAACTTTGTGTGCTCGACCCGTCCGCACGAGAAAAACAGAGAAAACAGGTATTTACTTGTGATTGTTAATATGTAGGCTAAAATAAACTGTAATATAAATTTAATCAAGTCACGTCTGTTGAAGTTTATAGAAAGGAAACTGAAATGTTGATACTTTGCGCAGTAACTTTGTGACACGCCAATTGTAACAAACTTAGCCCACTCTGTTTTTAATTTAAATTATATGTTGTTTTGTTGAAAGGAGGAAGATGCTCAACGTCCCAACGGGGAAAAGCGTATCAGTTGCCGATGCAGAAGAAGCGAGCAAGACAGGAAAACCGACAAACAGAAAGAAGGGCAGCTCTTCCTCCGGTATCGGAGCTAGACGACCTAGGAAGAGATCTTCTCTTGACGACAGCCCAGAAGAAAGCACTGACGGCGATTGTACATAACGCAAATAGACTTTTGATGGGGTAACATTTTGCGAGCCCTTTTTTTCCCAATCATATCCAGCCAAAAACAACGTTGTCACAAAGTTGCCCCACACGACGGGGCAACTTTGTGATAGCTTTTAACCGGAATACAGCCGTTTGTAATAAAAATGCGGATTTGTAGAACATACCGTCATGTGAGGGAATGTTTCAGCAACGTTATGGCACTATTCATTCGCCTTTATGTTGATAATCGTTAAGTGAGAGAATGAAAACGTACGAAATCTGTCACAAAGTAACACCATTTTACGGTATATATTTATATATATACGTGCGAGCGAGCGGACGGGAGAGTGGGGCGCAGGGAGGAGAGAGAGGAAACGGCGAGAGAAGGAGCGGCGAAGCACTGCACCTACCCTCTCCTACACTCTCTCCACACTTGCGGGAGCTCCGCCGAGCTCCCGCGATGCGAGCGCCCTCACACACCAGAGCGCGCTCCTCCTCTCCACTCACTCTGCGCTACTCCGCCCGCACCACCTGCTCCGGTTGCTAGGGGCGAGGATAAGCGCGCGCCCGCAGCTGTTGCTATGGGAGAGGGAGTGAGAGCGGAGAGATGCGTACACCGACACCTGACATAGCCCGACTAAGAAATGCTTTCGCATTTAAAAAAATACCGGGCACACTTGGCGTAAGACGCTACCGCGTGCCACGAGACGCAGAGGGGTCATTCCACGTACCGCAGCTTAAAAGAAAAGAAATATCAAACAGCGTCGGCTTCTGCATTGCGGACACTTCCAGCGCGTTGGTCAAATACGACGACGTAACAACTATGACAGTTGTTAGCTCACGCTTGTCCTGTGTATACCTATGCGTTCTTTTCCAGAGTCCTTCTTTGTGCTTCAGCGGCGCGCTGTAAATATCGAGCTGCTTGTCGTTATTCGTGACATCCTAATTTCTTGCTATCGCATTCATTGCTTCGCCCTAGTGGCGAAACTGTGACTTTTTTACTTTAAGTCTGTAGACGTAGAGGGCATCGTTTGCGTGATAATTTGTGTGTTCAGAATTAAACAGAAATAAAGACACGTCTACAATACAAACTTGTATATTTTAAACAACAGCATCGCGAGGCGAACGAGGCAGCAGCGAGGAGGCGACTGACGAAACCCGGGCACGGCCGCTGGGACGCACGTGCTTGGCACGCAAACAGAGACGGTCGGCCAAAGTCAGTGATGCGCTGGCTATAGCTCGTGTTCACCGACCGCATTCGGCACGCGCATAGGAAACACTTCACGGCGCCAACGTGGAAGTTGATCCCTGACTGCTTTCCCTCTGCTGTGCTGCTATAAGTATTTTTCTGAGTATTTTAATTGTATAGATTTTATTAACAAAACATTTCATCAAAATGTCTATGATCCCACGCACTGTGGTAATCGGTGTAACGCCACGCACTCAGCGAGGAGCTGCGTGCACAGCATTGTTTGAATTTCAGACAAATGAACTCTGTGGTGCCATATAGGTCATTTACTATAGCATGTTTGTTGTGCATGCTTGTGCAGTCGGTGCATACTACGCTAATGAAGCGTATGTTCTTGTATGTGCGATGAATGGCATGTCATTTACGTTTGTCGTACCTTGATGTCATGTCATGACTGTATTAGAATATATCCAGTTAACCAAACGGCTGCGAGTGCCCCATGATCAAGTCATGCAAATCACGCTATATTTGACATGCATGTCATGGTTTCTACGTTATGACCTGGTATTCATGTTCATGCATTGATGCCACACAACAGAAATTTCGGTATATATTCAGCCAATAAGACGCTCGCGAACGCACGAAGACCGTGACGTGTAAATGATACCGCAGATGACATGCATGTCATTAGTCTCATCGGTACATATCCAATTATTGAAACGGCCTCGAGTGCGCCAGCGCCGTGTCTTGGAAATCATGCCGTAGATGAGGTAGTTATCAGTATTTTTATGTCACAGCCTGTCATGCATATTCGCAATACACACGTGGTACACCATCCCAATTTTGATATATATTGTGTGAACAAAACGGCCGCGAGAGATCCAACACCGTGGGAGGTAAATCATGGAGTATATGACTTGAATATCAAGATTTTCGTGTCATGATGTCACATTTATGTTTGGCATGAACTTATGTCACACAATACCGATTTTGGTGTACATGTAGTTAAGAAAGCCGCCACGAGAGCACAACGTGATCGGATAGATAGATAGATAGATAGATAGATAGATAGATAGATAGATAGATAGATAGATGGATAGATAGATAGATAGATAGATAGATAGATAGATAGATAGATAGATAGATAGATAGATAGATAGATAGATTCAAAATTTGGTGTTTTTTTTACGATCCGTGGTGCTGTTCTTTCTGTTTATGTGAGGTTCTTTTGAGTTTCGCTGAAGTTGACTTCCTTGGCCGTATCCTTTGTAATTTCTTCCCTCGAAGCTCTGGCTTTGCTACTCGAGGTCCTGGCTGCATTATCAAATTGAACAAGTAAAAAGGCTGTCTTTTTGTCCCATAGCAATAATCGTTGCCTATCGTGCGTGCCTTTCATTGTGTTATCCCACACGCCCGGCATTTCCTGGTCACGAACGACATGTGCGTTATCAGAATGTCATAACATTTTAGGAAAGTGGCGAGCGCTGAGTATTGAAGAAAGGAAGCGAGAGAAAGCCAGATGACTATTATTGTTGTGCGACCAAACGACGCCCTTCTAATTCGATCATGAAGTGTGCCACTCTAGCTTTCTGGGGTGCATTGGAAGTTCATTGCACTCTCTGGCGCGCTCTCTGGTTGGCCCACTTTTGCTTTGCCGCGGTAGTCATCTGACCGGCGTGGCGCAGCTTATTCGACACAATTATCTTCCCTCCCCCTTGTGGTCGCGAGACCTAGCTCTGCGCCTGCGCGACGCTGGACGTCAAAGGGTCGACCTCGTCGTCCGGAGATTACAGAAATTTTTACAGTAACGCATTTTCATGCCTTGAGTAGAGGCTCTCAGTATCCAGGAAAAATTCGTGGGACTTACCATTTCGACAGAGTAGTGAAGAAGCAGTGGTTGGAGAGGAAATCTCCCTATTGTGACAAAAATGGCACACCTGAAAAAAGTTGACTTAAAGAGTGAATGTTGAAGTGGGGCCATATCGGTGCTGATACATAATAATCGCAATGATGCTCCTTGGCCTGCCATTCAAAGCCCTTTGGTGCAATCACCTTGATTTTCCTTCGTGGTCTAAGTAAATGCCTGAAACTTTGCCTTTGATATTATTTTATGGTTCATCCTGCTTAGCACGGCACGCTGACGGTGCGGATATGGTGAAAAACGGAGGCCTGCTTAAATTTGCAGTGCGGTTGTGATACAGACCACAGCTATACCAAACGACAACTTAATGTGGCAGCACCGCAAGGGTATAATGCCGAATCACGTGCTCCTTTTTTGCTGCGCTGCGGCATATTTGTCTATGATGCATATTTCCGATTCCTTGTATTCCAAACAGGAAAACTTATGCCGTAGGATATTTTCGTGTTTTGTTGTTTCTCGTTTTCTGCTTTCCTTGCGTCATTTTTTTTTCGGGAATTTAAAGAGAGATGGCGATGCTCGGTTGGATCGATGCCATGGATCGAAGCTAGCTTGTAAGCGGGCATGAGGAAGTGTTGATAACGTCATCTTGATTAATAGAGAAGGTGTTCTTAGTCGACCCTTTGCCGTTCGCTGGTGTTCGCGAAGCGCTGGCTGCGAGGACTTCATGCCATGCGTCACTGAGGCAGGGGTGGGACTCGTGAGAGCGATGCACGGTGGAGAGCATCACTGTCCTCCGAGCATCGCCGAGAGATGCCTGGAGTGGCGAGGTAGGGACTCAGCGGAAAGCGCGTGAAAGCGCAGATGGCTGCTAGAAGTAGGCTCCGAGAAACGTTACTAGAAACAATTGTGTTTCGCAGCACCCCATGAACGCTTGCTCTCTGAATTCGACTCGACAGCTGTAACGAGAGTGGCCCTGCAAATGCCATTTTTTTCTTAAGGCTCCTATATTTTTAATATTTACCTGTTTTTTAAATAAATGCATTTATTCAAAGCCGTCCCTTTTTTACTACCCACACCACGTGCATGTCCCGTAGATATAAAGGTATGTTCCAATGTTACCCCGTGCAGCTTCAAATAAATTTGGGGTATGTATACACCTGGAGGCAATAAAACAAGACTATAACGAGAAAAGCTGAGATAGGTGGCTTGTTGTAGTGAGGCAAGAGAATAAAAGAGCAGTTATTTAAAAATTGGGTTTTATTGCAGTAATGCATAACAGTTTTTCTGAAGGTTTTCTGTGAGCACTCATCTACCCTGAATCCCTTGCAGGGTGGCTTACGTTCCTTCTGCCTTGGCCGATGAGCAAAAATGCTCGTAGCGGCATACTGTGTGAGCTTCTTCCGCCCAGTGTCTTGCCGTATAATTTACTCTAACTCGACAAAAGCATTGCGGACTTCTAGGGAAAATATCGTGCGAAGTGCGTCAACAAAGAAACGTCATCCGATCTCGCGCATAGCACTGCGTCAAAACACGACGGTCTGGAAAAAAGCTTATCTCAAATGGTTCTTTCTTTGTGAGCACATAGTGGTGAAGCCACTCCGGTGAGATTTTCTTGAGAATTTCCTGCGCCCGATTTTATGGAGCCACATCGTCCTTCAGCAGATGTTGTTGTCACCGCGACGAACAGAAAAAAAGAAAATCGTTTTTCCGTCGTCTGCGTGGAGAGGAGACCGAAGGCACAGGAGCGCTGCGTAATAGCACGCACGTCACGTTCCAAACATTCAATGCAAAAACGTCAGGCCAGCACGGAAAGCGCAGCACAGTCACAGCGAACCCTGGAAGAGCGCGGCACTCCTACAGTCCGTTGTAAACTTTCTTGGGGCTACTAATACAAATACACTTGCAAGATGCCCATAATTTTTGTCAAGTTCGGAAGCACCGACTCTGCCATTATTCTTCATTCTGCGAAGAAATGAGCTGCCCGCCACACATATCTGCAAGGCATTATGTGCGCTTTGTTGATGCAGTGCCTACTGACGATGAAGAATTATGGCTGAGCCCTTTGTTGTGGGTTGGAAGTTTTCAGCGACCCACTAGTTGCGTAATTCGCATTGTGAGACGCGCGATTGTTATTTTACATGTCCAGGAATTCGGGACATCGACAGCTGGCGCCATCTGTTGCATGGCTGCTGAGTGACTACCGCCACTCAAGGGGAAACTGGTTTTAAACATTTATTGCAGTGCAACACTTCAATATAGGGTAAGGCGGGGCAAAATGGGACGCGGGGCAAAACACGACATTTTGACCTTGCCGGCCTCTATAGGTAATAAAAAAAGTACTTTTTCTTTGTTTCTCTATATCAGCAATAGCTAATGTTAGTTGTCCACCTTTTATGTGTAAAGGTTAATAATTGCTCACAGCGTTCGCGCGGGAAAAAATTGCGCGGCTGGTGTCAGTGTGTTCGTGAAAAAAGGGGCAAATTTCTGCTCGGCCAAATTTTCCGATCCGTGCATGAAGCTACTCCTGCGTTAGTAGAACAACGTAAGTATTTATTTAGTTACTTTAGACGACTAGCTACATACCACCCAAAGTTTAGTTCATTTGGTACCCGGGGACAAAGCGGAATGTTTTTTTTTTAATTCGGGCATATGAGAGGGGGCAAAACGCGACAAAAAGGCGTCGAATTGCCTTAGAGAGTGTCTTATTAATTGAACCATTTACTTACACTCATTATATATTATATTTTTTTTGTTTAGAAGGGTTTGGACGTACAAGAGATTACCATATAGAGCTTCCTGGGAGGAAAACGACATGAAAAAGCGCTGATTGCTGTTCAGGACATGACGCCCTCCATTCGCGCTGCATCGAGGTTGTTCCGCGTTCCCAAGGATGCTCTCAAGAGGCGCATGAAAAGATTGGCAGAATCTCCAAGTCATGTCGTTCACAAACACGCCTTAGGATCATGTTTTAATGACATTTCTCCAATACTGAAATTAAAACACAAGCGCTGGAAAATCCGAATCTAGCACAGTTTTAAATTCATTGCCTCACAAAGCCCGGCTGGCGAAGTTAAAAGGCACGAAACACCAGAGCAGCTCTGCATCAAAACGGCAAAAAGAGGCGAACAAGATACGTCAGAACATATCTAGCCTCCAATAGTTGAATAATCCAATTAATTGCAAGCGTTCAACAAAAGATAACATTAGCACAAAGAAAGACTTGCGGTGTTTGATCTGCAAGGAGTTTCGGAGCAATACAGCACCGGGTTCTGTCTGTATTCAATGCGTAGAGTGCAAGGACTGGACTCATCAAGTCTGCGTAAGGGCATACGGAGTGAATTTCAAATCCTTCTACTGCAAAAACTGAAGGGATGAATTTTTTTTCACCCTGTCTCGTTTTGCCCCCACGCAGCGTCTGGTTTCGCCCCGCATGTTGGACAAAATGAGACATCTGTAGGGTGTGTTCAGATAAGAACGTCGGTGCATATCCGCCGACCCCCCTTTAATTTCGCCGAAAAAAATATATTTTGTTTTCCGAGTCCCCAGGACTACAAAACCACTTTTGGTTTCGCGAGAAAAAATTTCACCTTCTTTAAAAAAAATTCGCAAGTCTCCACTGAGCCGCCACCGCCTGTTTCGAATTTAACGAAAATGGGATTTCTATGAGACGCTACAAAAACACTATTGTAGCTGTACGTCTGAAAAATTTTCGCCACATACTACGGATAGTAGGTGTTGACAAAAATTATTACTTTGCAGTTTTGATGTTTTTCTCTTAAGGAACAAAATCGCGAAATCGGCACAAAGCTCAATAATGCTCACATTTAAGATTTTTTTTACTCCGTAAGTATAAACGGCAGACTTCCCAAACTTTTTCAAAATATTGCCATGTGTCTGGTGAACGAGTGCGCTGAACAAAATACCTGGAAGTGGCTTTCAAACGTTAACCAGAAATGTTCAACTGAGGACATGTCTCTCAAAATGCAATATTTTGAAGATCATTTAAAAAAAACACCATCTTCGATTTTCTTTAAACTCTTCAGAATTAAAGCCAAGCACGTGTTCTAACTTAATCTGTAAAAACATGTTGCATTATTTTTGTGAGGTCGGAACTACGAAGCATGAAAAGTGGCCAAATTGACGTATACTGAGTAACCACAACATTGAGCGAGCATGGAGCAATAGTTGCCATTATCGTTATTTTTGGGTCTCGAATGTCGTCTGTGAACTGACGGATTGTCAGAAATAAAACGGGAACAGTTGATTTTGAAGAGGAAATTATTACTACATTTTTTTACGCAAATCACAAAAACTTCTACACGGGTCCCAGCCACGGAGCATACCGCGATAATGAGTCGCACTCTTCGCAGAAATCGCTTTCAAAATTTTTTGCGCATGTGAGCCTGCGTACGCCTCATAAAGGGGGTGGCTGGAGAGGATCCACCACTGGATATTTATCGCTTCCCGTCGCACGTCGGTAATGTGAGAACGCAGACGGTGCGTGTCGGCACAAGCGGCGCTCCTGCAGCACGACTGCGCTCACCCGCTCCCTAACAAAAAAAAAAAAAAAAAAAAAAAAAAAAAAAAAAAAAAAGAAAGAAAAAAAAGAAAGAATATAAACAAGAAACAGCTCAACTCGCTTAAGAAAGGTCCAAGTAAAAATAGAACGCCGGCTTTCACTTCCGTTCGTCGTCGATAACCCGGCAGTCCTCTGCTGGTCAACGAACGTGAGTACTCGTGCGCGTATTACACTCCGCTGATATTGATGGCCACGTTGTGGAGCTCAAAGCGAGCGTTTTGCGCTGACTACCGATAGGGGCATACGAAGAAGATTGCCTATAAGCGGAACTTTCGATGTGTGAAAGATTTGAATGTCACCTTACTAAGGAAGCCCACGCCAGAAAAAGCCTCGTCCATCAGAGAAACCGACGTTTTGTGCCAGACCTGGTTCAACCGCTTCAAACAGATCGCCGTAGAGTCTCCAGATGAATCTCAATCTGACGAAAATCTTGGTCCCGGACAGATTGCTGTCGAAGAGCTAAACGTACTCGTTAAGACAACCGACGTGAGACCGCTGAAAATTCCGGCGAAAGTGAAAGCACATTGCCGAGTGTCTTACGCCAATCGTAAGATAGCGGAGATCGAGGGCGCTATCTCCAGGACAATTTCTGCTGTCCTTACAATAGCATACGCCACTACAGATGAACCTGGTCCTTCAGCGGAAACCTGCAACACGTGTTGCGAGTGGCTGCGCAACCTAAAGCACACGTTCAATAACTGCGAATCATACCATGAACGCTGCCGCCTCCTGACATTGGTCCCTGTGAACCTTTCTCATCAAGAGATTCAAGAAATGATTCCATCCACCACTCGGCACCTCATTCGGAAATCTAGAAAATACAGACACCCGGGTGTGGTCAAATCCGAACCTCTACACCAGATCGAAGCTGAAGTCAGAAAACATACAGGCAGCAATGAAATACTATACTGATGATGAGCTCCACTCCACACAACAAAGCCCGAACAAGAAAAATTTAATTGCAATGAGCGGCTCACCCTGACACAGGGATCGAGCTCACGAAGTTCTCCTCCTTGAGGCCCAAATGGGTTGCGTGCACAAGGTTGCGTCACCAGGAGCAAGAAACTCACAACTCCTTCAGTGACGTTTGTGACTATCTAACTTGTCTGACTAAGACTCCCTGTGTACACAACAGGGTTTAAAAAATTGGGGGACCCTTTAAGCTTCGCCTTAAGAGTTGAACGCGATAGCGATATCCTGTCCCTACTGGGTACTTCAATCACTTAGTGCATGCTATGTAATGGGCAGCATGCCTTAAACCACGAGCAATTATGCACGTGAAATGTTTTCGAACTTGCTATGTACCCACTACGGGGGTCTTAAGGGAATACGCGCAGTAACGTGTGTGCCGTTTGTAATGGGTGGCTTGCTTTAAACCAAGATGTCGTTGTGATATTCACATGTTCTGACGCCCGATGGCAATGTACGCTTGTACCACGCAATATTACTCGATATTACATGTCGTATTGGGACGCCTGTACACAGGACGCGTGTTTGTTAAGCGTGAAAGTTATTTTCACTGCATTTTCAAGCAGAGTAAGTTATTTTCGCTGTGTTTCCAAGCTCACGCGTGGCTGTGTGGTAGAACACTTGCTTGCCACGCAGACGGCCTGTGTTCGATCCTCACTCGGACCCGGACATTTTTATTATTTATTTTATTTGCATCTTTCTCGATTTTGTGCTCACAACCAACGACACCGCCGCCGACACCGACGCCGATGTCGGAATTTCTGCGAAACGAGCTCATTAACGCTATCGCGTTAATAAACAGTTCCTTCCGAGAGCTAGATTTGACTACATTTCTAGAAATCTTGTGGTTAGTCCTTACGCCAGGACTAAAACTGCGACGCGTGCACGCAGGCAAATGAACAAATTTGCACTTTAAGGCAACTCTTTAGTTTTATCTGTCAAGCTGTTGTCCGTCGAGCAGAACAAAAGATATTCGCGACCTAAAAATAACGATAATGGCAACTATTGCTCCCATGCTCTCTCAATGTTGTGGTTTCTCAGTATACGTCAATTTGGCCACTTTTCGTGTTTCGTAGTTCCGACCTCACAAAAATAATGCAACATGTTTTTTTTGCAGATTAAGTTAGAACACGTGCTTGGCTTTATTTCTGAAGAGTTTAAAGAAAATCGAAGATGGCATTTTTTTTTAATGATCTTCAAAATATTGCATTTTGAGAGGCATGTCCTCAGTTGAACATATCTGGTTAATGTTTGAAGCCACTTCGAGATATTTCGTTCAGCACACTTGTTTACCAGACATATGGCAATGTTTTGAAAAAAGTTTGGGAAGTCTGGCGTTTATACTGACGGAGTAAAAAAATCTTAAATGTGAGCATTATTGAGCTTTGTGCCGATTTCGCGATTTTGTTCCTTAAGAGAACAACATCAAAACTGCAAAGTAATAATTTTTGTCAACACCTACTATCCGTAGTATGTGGCGAAAATTTTTCAGACCTACAGCTACAATAGTGTTTTTGTAGCGTCTCATAGAAATCCCATTTTCGTGAAATTCGAAACAGGCGGTGGCGGCTCAGTGGAGACTTGCGAATTTTTTTTAAAGAAGGTGAAATTTTTTCTCGAGAAACC
>JALIZH010029945.1:0-12054 GCA_030522465.1 Rhipicephalus appendiculatus
AGGTGGACGCGACACAAAAATTCCTGCTTGGCGTAGGTATCCAGAGGGTTTCGTCGATCCTTGAGGACTCGCCGCGGCGGTGGCGTGTATGCGTACTCTGTGTTGTTCAATATTCCTTCATAGCGGTCCACACAATCAACGAACTGCGCAAAGTTGTCGTCCCCCGCAGTGGCGTACCAACTCGTTCGCGAGTGGGGGGGCCAAGCCTTCCTCACTCCGTGGGCTATATATATATATATATATATATATATATATATATATACGTAGATTATGAAGAGTCTGGCTTCGGTTGCCGTAGAACAAAATCGGAAAAATATATATACGCTTCTAAAAAACTCTTTATTGGTGACGTTTCGATCGGAGATATTTTTCCTATATATATATATATATATATATATATATATATATACAGAGAGAGAGAGACGACAGAACTTCATTTGCATTCCATTTGATGTGATTTTTAATGAACAGATAGAATATGGTTGGCAGCGTTTAACAACATTACACAAAAAAGTACGGTCAGTTTTACGTAGCATACACTGGGACAACCATAGATACATGTGTTATGCACGTAATAGTACTCAAAGCAACACTTTTTATACATTACGTACACAAGTTTATGCATGAATACAATATGTCTATGGCGGCTTCCCCTGCTCACGAATGTTCTCGTTTTTTAAATGTAGGTAACAGTGACTGCACTTTCTCTTTTCCGTAATTAGTACTACGCTTTTTTGCACATATTCAGGTTTCCGTATCTTATATTTTGTCTTGTTTGCTCCCAGTAATAATGTTTCCAGCGCATTGTTAGTATTACTATTGTTAGATTACAATTATTTTAAACTTCTCAACCACAAGTTGTTGTTTTTTTAAGTAAGAATTTGTAGTATCAGGGGCGTATTACATTTTTTATCCTCATCGTATTTGCATTTGCAACAGTGCGCGTCTGTGCAAACGATGTAAGAATAAATTTTATTTGAAAAAAGGTGGGTAGTTTTTAGCTGTTTATTATTGGTCGAAATTTTCCCGGTCATGCACACAGCACCTGCTCATAACGCGATGTATCAAATGACCTCAATATGACACACCGCGTAATGACCACTCATGCACGACTACACAAAAAATAAGCGAATATACTATTTTCAATGCAGCACGTTTTCAACTATCTGTTCTTCGCCACTCGTCAAAAAAATTTCGGTGTGTAATAAATTTGCATGCTCGATACGCGACGTCACAAATCTGTGAAACCTGGCGGTGTTAAAATGACGTGTGCACACTCAACGGCGCACTACTATGCTGAACAATACCTAAACACTTGAAGTAGCCAGGCAATGTCTCATTCTGAATGTAGTTCAAGAAGCCTGCCCTCCGATCATATTGGCAATGGCTATTTATAGCAGCCCAGCGGGTGAGACGGATTTATATGAGTATAATAAACATTTCCAGTTGTAGTATAACGATGTTGAACTGTTTGAGCGCGTATTCAACTCTGTGAACTCATCCTTGCAGAGAGAGAGAGAGGGGGGGGGAGAAGAGAAATAAACAGAGCTGCGCGAGTGTCCTTAATCTTTGCCGCCTGAGTTGTATTTTGCCCTCTACATGTCAATTCGAAATGACACAAGACCAACTAGCCCGGCTGTCAATTCCGTCCCCGTAGTCCAGGAAACCGTGCACCTTGACCATTTCCCTGGTCCGGTAGATCGAGTTGCGGGAGAAGCATGAAAGTTGGGCTTCCGGATGTACTCAAGTCCACTGCCTTATTCACCGCCTTGTTCCAAGCCGGCGCTACCGCTGCAAGCTACCATATGATAAGCAATTGCGAACAATTTAATCGTAAACTAAAGCGGAAACGTTCTTTTTAGCTCCCCCAATGCGGCCCCTCTAAAACACCCGATCGACTTCTGCACACTGATTGATTGATAGCAAATTGGATATAGAGCAGCGGTAATGCGCTATTCCTTTCCGATCAAAAGAAAATCAATTTCCTGAAACAAGAAGAGCGTTTGGTCGGTCCTTAAAACGTTTAATGGTTCCTGCCCGTATTATCGTCGACAATGGTGTATATTTCAGGCCAGGTAGAGTAGAATTAGTTCAAGACAGAATGCTCTATCGTTATAAAGCTCCTACTCAGCGATAGCCCTTTCTGCAGTGCCGCAGCACACAATGCGCAAGCGTCGCATAGGCGGACCGCACCGCAAAGAACCTCCATACAGTGCGTGGTCGTGATGCGCGGAAGACAATCTCTACAGCAGAAGCGGAAGACAAATTTCATTATATAAATAAATGATTGCTGTGTAGAAGGAAAACTTCTCCTCAGTTGATGGTTTCCCAGTGTGCAGCCGGAAGTGATCACTGTCGGAAGTGGGAGGGGGCTCCGCCCCCTAACTTTTTCAGTGGGGGGGCTAGAGCCCCCCCTTGCCCCCCCCGGTGGATACGCCTATGGTCCCCCGCCATGTTGTTTGCCAACAAGGAAGCCTTAAGGTAGGTCATAGGCTACCTTAACCGACCCTTACTTAAGTGCGAGGAAAGTTCCGCGATAAGTACAAGGTAGGTTCTTGAAACGCGTGAAGGGCGGACTTGTGCCCAAGGTTGACTTAAGTCACAAGTATAAGGTTAAAGTGGCGAGTTAGGCTTGTTGGTACATATTTACGGAACACTAGAGCGCAAAAATACACTGTTCCTTTCGTCCGCCGTGTATTTTTGCGCTGTAGTGTTCCGAAATATAAGGTTAAGTTAGGTTTGTGAATACGGGGGTTATACATTCATCACCTAACTTACTGATATAAAAGGCTTTTAGTAACTCACGTGCTGTCTGATTCTTGCTCTTACCCAGGGTCGTCACCTCGTGAAATCGTGGTTCGCATTTGCAGACCTTGCAGCGCGCAGGAAGATGCGCAAGTTCATTTTCTTTCCTGAGATTTAGGTCATGTTCCCTGGATTGTACGTTCATACAGCGGCCAGTCTGTTCAACATAATACCTGCCGCACGTCAGGGGGATCTGGTATACAACTCCTGTCTCACATTTGGTGTAACCCGAAGCGTGTTTCACACCGCAGTCTGCCGATCCCTCAGCAGTGGCGCGAGGGCAGATCGCAGACAGCATCAGAGGGGCAGCAAAAACAAGAGGGACATCATACCTGTCTGCCACCTTCTTGAGGTTGTGGGCCACCTTTTGAAGATAAGGAAGCACTGCAGGTCTTAGAGTGCTAGTAGCCGTGCTTGCTACCGCCGGTTTCGTGCTGTCGTTAATCTTCTGCAGGAGAGTTTCTACCACTGCCGTAAGCAACGAACCAATGAAGTCTGCCATAATAAGGTGCCTAACTTGTTTGTCAAAGGCAGCTTCTAAGCTGATAAAGCGGAGTGTTGCTCTGCTCTGCGTGGATTCCGCGTTAAAGAAATCATGCATTCACACTATATGCAGGCTGCCTTTGACAAACAAGTTAGGCGCCTTATTATGGCAGGCTTTCCTGCCATAATACTCTTCGTCACAGTGTTTTCTGTATTAATTGTAGAAAATGATTCTAACCTGCAAATATACAAATTAGCTTCAGAAGGTCGTCGGGCTGCCCCCCGCTGCGAAGAGGTTGCAGATGGAAGGGGCAGTTTCTTATGTAGGTTGTTCTGCCATCTGGTGGGCATGACGTCACTGCAAGTCACACGTAGCCACTGCAGGTGAGCCTTGTACAAAGCATGCCATAAGCAGCTGTTGAAACAGCGGTCCAACCTACAAATGCACAAAGTAGCGTCAGAAGGTTATCGGCCTGCCTTCGCTGCTGCCAAGTTAGAGTGAAGCGCACAAAGTTATTTTGTAAACTTCATGTAAAGTAATAAATTTATTATGGAAAAGATTCTACATAGATGACGCGTATTATATTTTAATGACCTAAAATATCTGTAGTAACCTCTTCCGCAGTATGGTTTCATTGTAGCTGATTGTCACGTGGTCATGACGTGAACGGGGGCAGCAGTCACTCTGACCAAGACGAAAACTGTTTATTTAGCCGAACTTCTGGCCGGTAAAAGGGAAGGTCAAATACAGCAGTACACACTGTCTAGTGATAGCGGCGAACAGAGCGTCGGCCGTCGAAAAACTGACAAGCGGTGACACGCGTCGGCATTTATACGTGTGTTATCGATCATTCCAGCGTTATCGCTGGCGGCCACGTAAGTTCCAGAAGACGCTGTAATATTCGCGTTATGCGTGTAATCTCAACGAAACGATCTACTATAATTGTGAAGCTTCTCGAACACTAAAGGCGCGGTTTGCGATGAGCATTGCTGACAGTCTTTGTAGGCGTAAACCGAATACAGTAAAAGTGAAATAAGAAACGCGCGTGACAATATGCAGCTGATTGCATTGACAAGTCTGAAGCAGGTCGATTTCATAACACTTCCTCTTCGACTTGCGTCCAATTTCGAGAACATTTAAAATTTTGTTTGCTCGATTAACGCGGCCAGAATGTAAGCGCTAATAAATAAAGAAATGGATCGCGTCACGTATCGCTCCCTATTTTGGTGATTTGTCTGGATACTCCGTTTCACGCGTCAGGTGCGATGCTCTGGAGGCGAGCGAGACTTCTTGAATTAAGAAATAGGTTTTTACCAGCGAAAATAGCTTTTTCCATTTCCTTTTTAGACTGAGTAATAAATAAAGATGTTCAGTGCCTTGCAAATAATGTAGCCTCGTTATACCGCTGCTATTATACGGCTGGATCGCCTAGCGTCTTGACGTCGCGACGCGTCACGCGGAGGCTCATGCGAACGTTTTCAGCGACGGAGACGGAACACGAGACGGGCGGACGTACACATTTTGCTGCCCGAACTGGTTGCATAGCTTCCACAGCGTTGTACTGCCTGATGTGTGAAACAGAGTATAGCTAATCATGGCAAGATTATAAACCCCTGGAAGGTAACCCTGATGCACTGGATTATAAAATCGCATCCTCTCGCTCGGGAGTGTTGTCCCGTTCGGTGTAGACCCATACGTGCACGTAGACAATTTTTAAAATTATATAAGCTTTATAGGAAAATGTAAATAAATTATATAAGTGTTCATATTTGTTGACGATAATGTCACGTGTGCTTCTTTTCCTACTTTGAAGCAACTGGTCCGTTACACGTATAACCAGTGCCTTGCGCAAACCGTGCCCGAATGTCTGGGAACCTTCCCGAGTATTTCAGAATCTTCTGATAGGCTTGAGCGCGCAAACGCGCACAGTTGAGTTTATTCGGGATCTAAAGCCTCCACCAGCGATAAGGTGCGATGCCGCATGCATAAATGCCTACGGGCCTTACCGCAGACCAGGGGTGCTATTCTGGACATTGTCAAATTCCGCCATGTTGTCAAATTCCGCCATTCGCCTGATTTGATTGGTCACGCGAGGTCGTTCGTGTTATGGCGCTGTAATAGCGTTACGACACAGGAATTCGCGATGACGTACCGTGATAAAAAAAAGTTATTTTTTTCCGAAGTTGCCCTTCACCGTGCTCTGCCATGTATAAAGAAAGGTTTGGACTGAATAACGAAACCGAAATATGGTACTAAGGTGCGCGTACGATGAAATTGCGGTTTGTCGAAACTACTGCTCGCTTCACGAAGAACCGCCATGTCTGTAACATGATTGGACATTGAACTCATGGTGGTCGTTGCGTCACAGGGCCTCACTCTTTGGAGCGTCAATATGACGTTGCGTGACGTTGCATACCGCCAAATTTGCTGCTTAAAACGTGAGAACGACGAAGTGCCCCAAATTGGCCGCCATATTGTTGTAAATTGAGTTGCTCGCGGTTGCTCCGTTCGATGTGTCGCCTCCCATACGTATGAGTAGAGGTCATTCTGTAAATTACTCTGCTAACATGTTTCGGTTAATATTATCAGAAAGTAGTGTATGTAAAGTTTGCTTGTAAAAATAAAAGCTTGTTACTTCATTTGACTTGTTCGAAGTTGTGGTTCTCGCCGCAAGAGAACGCTTCATATGCGACAGAAAATGGCGCTGTCCTTCGTTGTGTGGCAGTTGGAGGTGCAGGAGCGAAAATAATTCCGCGATAAGCGCGATACTTTTGCAATGCCCGATGATCGTTTCGACTGCGGTGCCGGCTGACGACAAGCATGGTGCGATGACTGCGCGGGAAGCTTCGCCAGGACCTGAGAGGCGGCGTACGGGCACGAAGAACAGCCCCGACCATTGATCTGCAAGTGCTTTGCGCCCTTCGCTCCATCGCCACCGGCATTTACAACGGCGCGATCGCAAATGACGAGGACGTGGCGACGAGCCTGTCCAGTGCGAGTCGCACGATTAATGCTGCCGGGGAAGCGATCGTCGAGCGCGTCGGCGATATGTGGATCACCATCCCTGCCAGCGCGGAGAAGCCGGCCGCGGCGAAGGAAGGCTTCGTCCACATGGATTCAAGGTCTCAAGGCTGCCTACTTTTGCAGAAACGACTTTTACACCCTCAACGTCATAGTGGTGAGGACAAATTCCATCTTATTTAAAGTTGTGCATGCCGTTAGTACAGAATGCGAAGGAGAAACTTGAAAGACAGCTTTTGGCCACTGTCCCATTTTTTTAACGACATTTTCCGTGGCTCGAATTACAGTGATAGTAAAGAACGCAGTATTCGCGGTAAACAAAGTTTACGTCACTATTTAGCTTCGATAGAAGTGACTTGATGACACACACAGAAAAAAAGGTTCATCGTGCTTCATACTTGATCGCGGTACATGCCTTGTATTGAAGAGATGTAATCCATGAAAAGAAACCAGACGTACTGGGTGCGCCCCAATTTCACACACATTGATATGCAGGCAAGCAGTAACTGCCACGTATGAAATGAGAGATAGAGCTGTCGAAGCTGCGCTTCAAAATCAAATGTAGAGAAATAAGTTCGCTGCACCACTGAATTACGGTTTTACTGCGTGTGGCTGGCTGTATTGCTCTTGCCGACTTTCTTCCACTGCACACAACACTTTGCAGGTATCTGACCAGCGTTGCGGATCACGGCTCTGGTACCTTGAGTTTGTACACGACATCTTTGCGTGAGGGCATCTGCTTTGAGCCGGTGCTTAGGCAGTGGACGTCGTGGTAGTTGATAGGTATGCAAGCTTGAGAATGCGTGTATGGTGTTTAATGTAGCAAAGGCATTAGTCATGGTTCTTTTATTACTTGCTGCATGGTTCCCAACTTTTCAGGTTTGTTTTATCCTCTGAATTTCTGCCCCATATGTTAGTACTGGCAGCATACCCCAGTTGTACACTATCTTCTCTGGTAGCTCCATTGTTCCCTTGATTGAAAAATATCTTGGTCACATATCTTACATAAGAAATCGTACTGAGAGCCCAGGCAGCACACAATAATCCATTTCGTTCTCAATGTTTCATTGCAACTTGTCTTTCTGTGGTCATGGGAAAGACTGCTAGTGCAATAGAAAAGTCAAAGCATGAAAGAAACTTCCATGACGACATCGTGTGATCCTTTATTATAAAGTGGTGAAATAGTATAATTAGTAAACACGTCACGTTCCAGAAATGAAATGCTACATTCAGAGGCTATGTTGATTAAAAGAATGGATGAAATTGAACCTGCCTTAAATGTGCATTCACAGAAATAAATCATATGTATATAGAGGACAGCTTCTATGAAAAAAAGAAATACAAATAAGCAAGCACAGCCTAGTGCTATACAGAAATAAAATGAATTAACTGGCTTGACTCAAAAGGTACTTCAGTCATGGTTCATAAAAATAACTAAAAACAATCCGAACCATTGCAAAAGAAATCTGCTGTCACTTTATATTTACAGCATAAGCACAGCAAAGGGAAACCAAGCCTTGAGTGCACTGCCCGCCTTCAGCCACCCCCCCCACAAATCAGTCCTATTGAAACAAATGAAACCACTACACCTTCTTCACCAAAGTCACTCGCCCCTCCTGGTCTATGAAAAAAGTTAAAGGTTGCACTTCAACATCTTCATTGTCCTTCCCCCTGACGAAGGAATGGAGCTGATTCTAAACCATTTGGAAATAAACCCATTTTTTTCATTGGAGCCTTCAAGCTGTAATTAGCTAACCCAACCAGACAAGCAATTTTGTGAATATGTCTATCAGCAGAAAAATGAAAAGGCAATACATATCGCTGACACAGTACCTTTTAAAAGAAATTAGAGAGGTATGGTACATATTCAAGTGTATATTTATATTATGCTAATCAGAACACTGTCCTGCGCAGGACTCTGTGCATAACCTCTGCAACTTTGGCTGCTTGTCCCCAACCCTGGAGTACATCCTGCGGGATCCCCTCCTGCCCGATTCAACCGCACCCACTGATCACTGTGATGCGTCGTGGCACAGTGCGTTGAGTCCTCACGGCCCGCTTTCGGTGCGTGCAGAGGTACAGAGCACTACTATGGCCCACTCTGCACGTCAAAGATCGTCGCAGTTTGCGTGGTGCTTCACAACCTTGGTGTTCGGCAGCAGCTGTCCGAGTCAGACAACATCCCTGGCACTGATCCTGAATGAGAAGATGCGGACTTTTACAGCAATAGCGACGATCCGGCAACAGTAGGCGGGACCACCTTCTGCAGCGGTTCACAGCTGGGCACCCTTGCACGTGACAGGCTTATATTCCTGCGAGATCTGCACATAAACATGAAACAGAAGAAGCTCTTCTTTTTCTCAAAGCAAAGTAGCCACTTGCATTGTGTTCGATCCTGTGCCTATCACCTGTACTTGTGTTCAGAAGGAATTTCACACTGACAAAAGCTGCTTCCTTGTTCACGGCAAGGTGGCCGCTTGCCTTGTGTTTCATCTGATACCTATCACATCTACGTGTGTTCTTGCAGAAATTGTATTCTGACAAAAGCTTCGTTGTGTCCTTTCGTTGAGAGCATGCTAATTGTATCAGGCAGTTATGTAAAAACATGCTCATCTCTGGCGAATCATCGTAGGACTAGTTTCTTGAGGCCATAGTAACTTTGGAAAAAGCCCGCGTTATTTTATACCGGTGCATGCAACCTCAAACTTCATTCCAAAGCGTTGTTTTCAGCACTTTATTCACTATGCGAACCCAGTGAAAGACTTTTCATTACATATGATGGCTGTACGAATCTCACAGGTGCTGCACAAAAGCTCTATTCATTTAGTAACCACTCCAACATGCAAGAGCACAAGCTTGCTCCTGTTGGAAACCTATGCAAATATTTAGAGTGCACAAAACGAACTAGTACAGAAAGGGGTGACGCGGACAGAGTGCCGTGTCATTCCTTTCTGTCCTGGTTTCTCTTGTGCACTAAAAAAGTTCACATGCAAGAGTAATGTGTAATATTTTAGAATATGCTACGAGCCAATTTACTTTCTTCTGTAATGATTTTCCAAGTGCTTTGACGAAATCGCCTTGATTTTTTATAGCTCTTGAACAATAATGTTATGATCCGTCTTTGCAATAATAAAAAGCCGTCAAGTTGTCTCATTGTTTACATCATTGTCTCATCATTCACTGCTGCCAACAACAAAGGATGCGTCTAATATTGTGCCAGCCAGTTTTGAAACAAGTACATGTACAAAAAAGACCTCTTTTTGCATACAGTTTGTACATTTCTTAGTGCTACCAGTGCAAAGTAACATCAACTGCGTAAAATACAATCCCTTTTCTTTATCTGAGGCCGTTATACACTTCTTATTCGTGTGTTGTAAGCAAGATTCACCTCAAGACCATATCTTTCAGATTGAATTGATCGTGCGTTACATGAGGTCCTGAAACTTATCTGTTATTGCACGTACGTCTGTATATTTACACGATTGTAATTTATTTTGCAGTAGTCCGTAAGCATCCTTATCAAAACATATAACACCATCTCAATGATCACGACAGTTCAGGATCATAGTTCCCGCATCGTAGACATAAATAGCACGACTCGCTGTAGGGCTAGTTGGCACATTACTTCAAATACACTGGGCACTGAACCGCCGCCACAACAAAAAAAGACAGAAGAAACAGAAGGGGCATTATCAATACTTGCAATGCTGTGCAGCTCCTTATCTCTTCACTATCGGTAGCGCCTTTGGACGCCACAGGCCTTGGGAACACGGAGCCGACGTGCACAACTGTAATGATGCCGGCGTCGCCAAATCAAACGCATGTCCGCCTGTTCTGCTGCAATAAGCACGTGCATAGCTGAAACGTCAAGACCACCCAATTGAAACGCAAGGCTTACCTGATTGCGCTGCGATTCCCCACCTCGGGATCACGCTGCCACCACTTTCCTTCACCGGCGACGGCCTACTGCTGGGGCCCAGTCGGTAAAGGCGCTCTGTCAGCGTCTGTCACAACTCCCGTCGTACCAGCGGCAGCAAGCCGCCCTCCAATTAAGGGGACGATCAGTAATAAAATCCAACATCGCGGCCCACTGTTCGGCGCTCGCCGCAACAAAACACCCCACAAAATAACGATGCACGCAATGTCGACGCTGGCTTGACTGGTTCGCTTAGTGGCTAGAAAAGTTGCTATGGCTGCGCTAAATAGCAGACGATATCGCCTGCTTTACGACTTTAAAGCCGCACGCTTTACTTTCGTTTTATTTTTTTGTTGTTGCGTTTTCAATTAAAGAGACAAAGTGTTACTTAATTGCACGTTTCTTTGTGTTTCATGTCGCCTTTACGTCACGTTTCGCAAGCAGTTCATGCGTTTGCGTCACCATTGTGTACACGTCACGCCTACGTCAAATTTGACAGAAAATGGCGAAAGTCCAGAATAGCACCCCAGATTAACGAGCTGACGATCTGTTCGCCGCTGTCAGCGTGTATTGCTTGTAGTTTGATTTTTCGTTTCCCAGGCACGAGTTCGCCTAAACAGAGTTTCGTCTTGCACCCGCCGACTGCTGCCTTCGTCAATGCCACGACCACGCGAGAATATTTCCACGACTTACAATAATGGATCGAGTAGTTTTGACACTGTGGTTTCTCATATCATACCCTCTCTCACAGAAGTGTTGTCCCATTACGCGGCCGTAGACAGTTCTGAAAATTATATAAGCTTTATATTATGATGTTTACCGCAAAATATCTCCTGGAGGTACCAGCCGTGGGGCAACAAGCCCGCCTCGTTATTTTTCCCCCTCATTAATATTTTATTGGTTCATTGATTTGAAGATGCTGCGACCATATACCATACCTCCTCAGAGCTGTCCACGTGTAAGGCAATAAAGAAGAAAAAATGGGTAGGGGGGAAAACAGTAGATGACTTTCTTCGGCACTCGCGCTTTGAAGAAGAAAACTAAAAGTCAAACAACGTTATTGAAGCAATTCGCAAAATAAAAGACGCAATCACTTATGACTAAGAAAAAAAGGAGAAACACGAACGAATGTTCTCAGCCACTGCCAAAAAATATTTTTCGCGGATAGTGTGATTCAAGCTATGATAGCAAATCCTGAGCCAGTTTTATCCCGGTAGTTTGTTCCATTCCACTGTCGTCCTCGGAAAGAAAGAACACTTGAAACTCTTGATACGCGCAGCGAATGGGGTTACAGCGGGTTAATGTCTGTGCCTAGTAACGCAACCTGTTCCAAACTCGTTAAACGTGCAGCCGTGCAATCTTGTTTAAATGATTCTAAGCACCGTGGCCACGTTGTGGAAAGAGTTTCATCAATCAGGCTATGCGCTTGCATATTCTGGGTTACCCTTTTGCGTATGCTCACCTCGGTCCGGGAGGGCTTGAGCAGGAAGCCTTAAAAACACACCTAAGAGACACAGCAGTTCTGCTAGAGCAAAGTTGCTGTACCATATATTCAAGCATTTCGCGTAATCTCATAATAATATCGGTAACGTCGGCAACAGACGTCGTTTTTTCTACGCCTCAGCGCCTCCAGAATATATGCAAACACGTTAATTGAGAGGGTAGCTAGGCGAACCAACGCATATCAGTGGCAGCGTTGCAAACTTCTAACAACGAAGCTATTTATCAAATCGTTCCTTGTCCGGCGAACCGAGAAAACGGGGTAGTGCCACGGGAATTTGGAAGCCCCATTGCCGAGTGAAAACGAAATCAAATTTCTGCGCGAGGA
>JALIZH010029947.1:0-19632 GCA_030522465.1 Rhipicephalus appendiculatus
GGCGATGATAAGCTAGGTATCGCGGCTTTAACGTTACATGAAAAGGCTGGCGCTTTACTTGTTTGTGAAGGTTGTCCCGTTTATTATTACTTTCTAAGAGGGCTGTTGTTATCCATGGGTTTCTCGGAGCCGAGAACCGGTGAGCAACTTGTGTTAGACTCATACACTCAGAGTACGCGGTTCTTTGTTACTCAATTGTTCGAACGCTATTACTGGATCTGTTGCTGAAAGAACCGAATTGCAATCGATTTCTGCAATTTCACTGCAGAAATCGCTTGCAGAAATCATTGCGGAATAGACTATTTAGAGGTTCCTCTTTCACTTCTTTAGCGCACTGAGGGACAAGGACGAAAAGCGACGCGAACACAAGCGCTTGTGTTCGCGTCGCTTTTTCGTCCTTGTCCCTCAGTGCGCTAAAGAAGTGAAAGATGAATAACCAACATGCCCAAGCATACGTTCTTTCAAGTTATATTTAGAGGTGTTAAAGTTGGCTCTTCTTGTGTTTGTTTGCTCGGGACCACTGGTTGACTTTAACAGAGCAAACACGGGGTAGTGGTCTGTTGTAGAAGCAGTGGCGCCAGCAAGCTCCTCAATGTGTAAGTATGATAATACATGATTTTATAATGAATGAGAGCCGCATGGAGGACATGTAGCGGGAACAGTTATTAGTGAATCTAGCCATAATATTCACGCATGGCGTGTATTTGGAGCTATGACTATCATTAGGGTTGGCCCGCCGCGGTGGTCTAGTGGTTATGGTGCTCGACTGCTGACCCGCAGCTCGCGCGATTGAATCCCGGCCGTGACGGCCGCATTTTTCGATGGAAGCGAAAATGCTCGAGGCCCGTGTAGTTAGATTTAGGTGTACGTTACATAACCCCAGGTGGTCGAAATTTCCGAAGCCCCCCACTACGGCGTCTCTCATAATCATATCGTGATTTTCTGACGTGAAACCCCACTAGTTATATTATATTATCAGTAAGGTTAGTAATGCCTGTGTTCATGTCACCGAAGATGCCGACATTCTATTATTTTCTTCCATTTTCAAGGACGTCCAAGATAGGTTCTAGCTGAGAGCAAAATAAAAAAAAACTGGACAACATGACGGGGAACGATATAATGATCCAACGATTGTGTTCCTTTGTTCCTTTTGTTAGCTGAAAGAAGTGACTTGTCAAATTCCAAAAATATAGATTCAACATTAGTGCATGCGAAACAAGTCGAGGCGACGACGATATATCTTGAACCAGAATTGCTGAACCACCACAGCGGGTGTTCTTAAGAACGCATGCTTCCATAGTATATCCGGAAATACCATGACAAATAACATGTCAGAGTTTGTCAGTCATATCTCCGAGAGGCAGATGATAGTGAAGGGGTTATTTATATTACAAAAGAAATCTATTATGCTATCACAGTTCTTTGAAATGCTACGTATGTTAAAATGTATCAGGGAGTTATGGGTCTGCTTGGTGATTTTTTTGTGTGAACATTTCAGTTTCTCTGAAGCATAATACATTGTCGTTAATGTTTGTTTGATAGCATATCAAAACGACGAAGCTTGTACAATTACGGAGCGACTAGCAAAGGGTCGCGAGGGCTTGAAATGATCTTCACGTTGGCTTCCCTTCTGTCTTGCGTTCTTTGATGCGGCAATAATCCGTCCACAGTAATTTCCGGTTGTCTTGCTTTTTTAGCTCTAGGGCCGGGCACATAGCACGTCGGCAGGATAACCGCTGGTCATTAAGGGTAACTGACTGGATTCCAAGAGAATACAAACGCATGAGGGGGGAGACAGAAAATTAGGTGGGAAGATGAGATTATGAAGTTTGGCAGCTATAACATGGCAGCAGAAAGCACAGGACAGGGTTGATTGGCGGAACATGGGAGAGGCCTTTGCCCTGCAGTGGGCGTAGTCAGGCTGATGCTGATGGTGATGATGACTGCCAGACTTATATTGGCCAGAGAGGGGAAGGTGCGTGAATAAGCGTGCGCAAGAACACAAGCTTTCGCAAAAGGGTAAAGATGGGGCACATTTACAGACCCACTGCAATTCACGTAAGTTTCGACCGTGCCTGAACAAGGTTCAGAATCTGGGTAAAAGCAGGAACACCAAGGATCGAGAATTATGTGAGGCCATCCCATAACAAAGCACGAGGTTCCTAATGTATCAGCGGTACCTTCATTGTCTCTCTGGCAGGCAGAGAGCAAATTTTTTTATTACATGTTGTGATTATGGTGGTATGCCCTCGTAGTTTGCCTAGCTTGATGCGCATGTCTGCGCCTATATATTTCGTTGCACCTATATGTTGAATAAGCAGTCGAAACTGCGCCCTTGACGCCTTCTCTTTTTATTTCCTTGAGCAAAAACCAGCCATAGATTTGTGGCTCATACATAAGAAAAGAGGTGCGGGAATATTTTTTTCGATACGGAGGGCCTTCCTGGTGTGCAGCACTGTAGTATTCGCAAAGTGTGGTCTTTACCGTGGTCTCTACTGTACGAATTATTAAGCATGTTTGGGGGAGGGGGGTGTAAAAAACGTCGGAGCCCATTTACTGGCCCTTTAAGCTACGCCGTCGTACCGTGCACTCCGCCATAGCCCATCGGACAGCTTCAAATAGCATCACTTCCCGCAATGCGTGCGATCTCATCAGTTACTTTTTTAGCAGGTACCTGCTCTGAAGATTTACTGCAACAATATAACGCAATAATTGATATAAACATAAGCACATCTTCAATGCTGAGACAAACAAGTTAAACACGCAGCTTTTTTTTTTTTTTTTGCTTGATGCATTAGTAACTTATACTCCATTTAATGAGGAACAAAATTTTAAGAGCGGGCTCGCTTTTTTTCTCAAGCGGAGCAATACTTCCGTCTTTCTCCATCAGGTTTCGTATCGTTGGCCCGGTAAACACAACCGGCAATTTCGGTCCGCAACTTTGTTCGTCAGTGGCTTCCATCGGTGCACATCTGAAAAGAGCAGCGCATGCTCATACTAATCAGTATTTATCCAATCAAAATGTTGGATGTTTATCGTATTATTTAGGTTTTAGAATAACAGCAGAACAACTGCGCAGTATTCGGAATGATACGATTCGAAGGAATGTTTCAAATTAGTGATCATGCGGATCGAGATTTACTTAGTCCTACGCAGTTCACGTGCTTCTATACACGAGCTTGATGTTTCTTCTATCAATTTATAGCACAACACTTAATTCTAGAGCATGTTGATTACTGGCCCTATCACCTACCGCCTTGTCCCGATACGGTAATCGCACCGGAAAAGTTGCAGTTTAGCCACAAGGGTGGACCAATGAATTGCGATGAACAACAAATTGAAATGGTACGTGAAGAAAAGCTATCAGCTAACTCGTTGAGCGTCCGATCTGGCATGACTTAACAAAAAAAGTTACGCAAGAAAATAACTTTAAAAAAAATTGCACGGTGAGAATAGAGCGCACGAGTTTATGAGCCGTCTGCTGAATTCGTATCAAAACAGGATAAGTGCGTCAACGCAGGGCCAGTCAAAAATGCAAAGTTTCTTGCCTCCAAGACCCCTACGCCCTTCACCACCCCCCCCGCCATGTGCTTTATCTGCAGCTAAATGTGTCCGGTGCGAGTTGGGCAGCAGACCAACAATCTGTTGCCCAACTGGTTTTTATTGGCACATTGAAGGTACTACCTGCGGGCTGAAGCTGTCGGTTTCGACTTGATACGAAACTGCACGGCGACAATAAAAGTGAAGCCTGGGTCTCCATCGTGGTGCCCAGGACATTTCCTACAGTGACAAACTACCTCTCAGAAAGACACCTAGAAAATGTGTTATAGAAGAGTAGAAGAGCATTTTCTCCACTTGTCATGATATCGACGCACATACACGACTCGGATGTGGGTGGTCTGATATCCGGGCACGCACCGTGTGTTTCGCTGTTAACGTAGCGAAGCCAAATTAACAAACCGTGACAACGCGCTTAGTCGTATTTTGTGAGATAAGCAGCTTGCAAATAAATGGCTAGGATCTCCTCACAAACATTAGTTGCCTGCTAGAAGGTCTAAGAAAAATGGATGCCCTGTAATGTACTTTTTAGTCCACTATTAAGGAGGCTGACGAATGCCATGTCCTGTGCAATATGACTCCAATAACTTAGAGACAGTGTAATTTTAATAGCGCAACAGTTAATGGAAGCGAGCGTGCGTAGTTTCTTTGGTCTCGTTTGGCTCGTCCACTCAATTAAAGATTATAGCGACCTCAGCTGCCCTTTTTCCGCTTGCATAAACCACATCAACGCCTCGCTGACCACATTAACTGGTTTGCCAAGTCTAAGCTGAACAGGACTGCATCCAGTGACCCAGTGTTTGGATGTTGAATGATTGCGGGCCCTATAAAAACGAGAGCCTTTCCTGCAGAAAGAGCCGGCTCCATCGTAAGAGACGGGTAAGGCTTTTTGAGTGGTGAGAATAGCGCATATACTCGGCGTCTTTATTCAAGCACGAAGCCCGGCAGCCCTTGCCGCATGGGAAGCACCCTCCAAGACAATTTCTTAGCTCCCATGCGCCGTTCGTACCAACGTTTCTAGAACGTTGGTTCGTACATTGTGGACCCGTATATATGGTATCGCCAACGCTTGCCATTGACTGGCAACTTTTCTCATGCGCTGGAAACGTACCCATTAAAACTGTCTAGCGTAGCCACAGCATGTCTTGCGTTGTTAAGTAGTGGTTCAAATAATTCCAACGAAGCGCTTAATACTGGGGCATTGTTTTATAGTGCCATAATGCTGCATTCCATCCGGAAATCGATAGCTCTCGCAAATGGACACTATGGATTTAGGGGCTGTCAGCAGAACAACGGCTTTTCGCACGATAAATTTGTAGATTTTTTGTCACCCACCTGTTCCAAAGCAGGGAAAGCGTACTGTGTACTGTAGCAACACACGTGTGACGATAACGCGTTAGCCGAAATGCCCCAATGATAAAGAATAAACTCCCAATGGATGTTACACAGACTACGTCATTGTCTGCCGATGCAGATCACAGAGCCGGGTCGAAGTAAATAGGAAGCGTAAACGCCTGATGCTGAACAGTTTTTAGAAATGTAATTCATAGCGCAGCGCACTGTGTAAAGCGTTCGAAGGAACATTTGGGATACCAAAGCTGCGGCACTCAAAATGTGCCGTTGTAGGAGCCACTTCGCGGTAATGCTGGTGCCGGCGTTTATTGCTCGTTATCCAATAAATAGGGGGTCAGTGCTATTTCTCAACAATGTAAAAGAAGCTAGGGAATTAGTTGCATCATAGCGAATTATGAAGTGGTCGTTTATAAAAGCTGCACCACCAGACGGAACGATGATATGCTTTATATTGCCGTGCAGGCTGGTCGTCGCGCTAACGCGATAGATAAATAGATAGATATCTAGATAGATAGATAGATAGATAGATAGATAGATAGATAGATAGATAGATAGATAGATAGATAGATAGATAGATAGATAGACATGTTAAATCTGTGAGGCTTTTAGGCTCAACCAAGATACACTCTTAAAAGTTTCCGTGGAATCAACGAACAAAAATCTACGTAATCTTGAAGGATGCCTGACTGTTTATTGAAACATAACAGAAACCGCCCTAAATACGAAAAATCATGTCCCGTTTTTGAGGTACAGAAAGTGTCTCCGTGTTTGATAGACCACTTGCAAAAGTCGTAAAAGTTGGCTTCCCTCTCTAATTAATGTTCTAATTAAGGTATAATTAATGTTTTGGCTTCGCTTTAAGGTATTTTCCAAACGAAGGGCCCTCGTTACCAGGCTACCTTTTTTAGACAAAGTTCTTTAGTGGAAAGCATGGGAAGCGTGTAGGCATGTATATTCTCCGTGTGCATGGGGTTCTCTTCTTTAATGGTTTTTTTTAAGTGCGGAGAGCATTATAGAGGCCCGGGCTGTCATCGTATGCAGTAATCGTCTCATGTCGGTTGGCGTCACACAGGCAAAACCATGCATAGCATAGCCATGTATAGTGTGGGTATATGTAGTAAAGGTGTGAGAAAAGGTAGTGAACTTGAGGAGGAGGGATGTGAGGGAGAGGAGGAAGTATACTGTCATCGTATGCTGTGATCTCATGTCGTCGCTTTGGCGTCATGCAGACAAACCCATGTAGAGCATATCCATGTGTAGCAAGCGTGAGGGAAAAGAATGTGAGGGTAATGGGGAGTATTGAGAGGATGAATATGAAGGCAAGGAAGAGCGGAGAGAGTAAAAGCACAGAAAAAGCCTTGTATGGCGTCACACAAAAGAAACCATGCTTGCATAGGCTAATACAGAAAGGGTGCGTGGAAAAGGAAGTGAGGGTGAGAAGGAGAGAAAGAAGAAGGGGGGAAGAAAGAGGGTAAGACAAAGCACAGCCACACATGGCGTCACGCAGGGAAAAAACCGCGTATAGCATAGCTATGTGTAGTATAGTATAGAGAGGGTAGGAGAAAGGGGAGCGAAGATGAGGAGGATGGGAATGAGAAGAGTAAAGGGTAAAGCATATCGTAGCCAGGATAGTATCATGAAGCCGAGTGTTCTATAATATACCAAGGGGGTGGGAAGGGAAAGCGAGGTTGAGGGGGAAAAGGACGAGGGGGGTAAAACACAACCTCACCGTGTATAGTACAGTATAGAAATGGACGAAAAATGGAAGCGAGGGTGAGGATGAGATAAAGGAGGAAGAGAGAGGGTAAAGTACAGCAAAGCCATGTGTGGAATCACAAAGGCAAAAATATGTCAAGCATAGCCATGTATAGTATTGCAGAAAAATGTTGCGGGAAGGGAAGCGAATGTGAGGTGAAAGGAAAAAAGAGGGAGAGTAAAGCATAGAACCGCCATGCGTAGTACAGTACAGTGAGGGGGAAAGAGAAGTGAGTGCGAGGAGGAGTGATGTAAAAGTGAGCAGGAGAGAAAGAAGGAGGGGAGGGTAAAGCATAGCATATCCATGTGTAGTACAGTATAGCGAGGGACAAAGAGAAGTGAGAGGGAAAGCTAGGGAAAGGAGGGGGGTGGTAAAGCATAGCATAGCCATGCAACAATATAGCAACGGGGTGGGAAAGTGAAGTGAGGGGGAGGAGGATAGAAAGGGAGGAGGGGAGGGTAAATAATAGCATAGCCTTGTGTAGTTGATTGAAGAACACTAGGCTTGAGCGAGACCGACATAAGGGTCAAAGCGGACTATACTAATAATAATATAAAAGTGCTACGTCCCAGAACCACGATATTACTGTAGAGACGCCATAGTGGAGGGCTCCGGAAATTTCTACCACCTGGTGTTTGTTAACGTGCCCTAACCTCGCAAAGTACATGGGCCTCTACCATTTCGCCTCCATCGAAATGCGACCGCCGCGCCCGGGTCAAACTCGCGACCTTCGGGTCAGCACCCGAGAACTGGCTGCTGACCCAAAGATACCCGGATGATACGAATATTTATCCAATCACATAGAGGGAAACCTCGGTGATACGAATCTCACGGGACCACCAGAAATATTCGTATCATCCGAAATTCGTATCACCAGAAAGCATGGACAAATGAAAGCTGGCGTACGTTTTCATTTATTGTTTTTCATGGCCGCAGCAACGTGAGGAAGAACTCTGAATGATTGTCAGTCAAGTTTTCAGTTGTCGGCAATCATACCAGCACCCGTTATTATACGCCCGTAAGCTCGTGTTGAATTAATGAACCAGATGCATTGTGACCCGCGAGTCGGCACTTTAAGGGAGTACTCACTCAAACTCACTCACCACAATTTTTTCAGCCTTCGCACTCACTCACGTTCACACTCACGTCCACTCACACTCATGAGTACTCACTCACGTTCACACTCACCTCCACTCACACTCATGAGTACTCACCACGTTCACACTCACGTCCACTCACACACCATGAGTACTCACTCATACTCATAGGTCGGCAAACTCACTCATGAGTCGACTCACTCAGACTCAGATTGAGGCGTGAGTCTGAGTCTGGAGTGAGTCCGGCTGAATTATATTTAGGTGAGTCTGAGTCCGAGTGAGTCCGGCTGAGTTATATTTTGGTGAGTCTGAGTCCGAGTGAGTCCGCTTGAGGAAAATTTTGGTGAGTCTGACTCCGAGTGAGTCTGGATGACGAAAACACCGGTGAGTCTGAGTCCGAGTGAGTTTGGTTGGAGAGAAATTTCGTGAGTCTGAGTCCGAGTGAGTCTGCTTCTGCAAAATTTTGGTGAGTCTGAGTCCGAGTGAGTTCGCTTCAGCAAAATTTTGGTGAGTCTGAGTCCGAGTGAGTCCGGTTGAAGAAAATATTAATGAGTCTGAGTCCGAGTGAGTTCGCTTCAGCAGAATTTTGGTTAGTCTAGGTGCTAGTGAGTGCTAAGCGAAAACGTTTATTGAGTGAGTCTGCGTGGGCTCCGTTTATTTTGCCGACCTATGGTTACAAATATTTATAGCCTCCTTTTATGGCGTGCCTTGTAATCGTATAGACGTACCGTCTTGTAAAGCCCTACAAATTATTTTTCAAATTATCTAGCTGTCCATGCCCTCATATACGAGGGCATGTAAGTGGGCTGTGCAGCATCTTCTGACACATGTACAACTCCAGGCCACTTTTATTAAGCGACATCGTGATCCACATTGAGTTTGATCTACAACTGTGTACCTAATCAACGGAGAATGATTGCAATGTTCGAGCTTCATCATCCATGTGGATTCAAATACGACAAAGCAGCACGATTCGCGAGCCTCGAGCGCCCCTTCGCTTTCTGTTGCATTGAACCGCTTGTGTCTTTAGATGTCGCTTCGGCTTTTCATGAATAAATGTGGCAATTGGGAAATTTTCGAGCGCCAAACAAGACATTCACAAGTACGAGAGAGACAGGACGGGCGCTTTTGAATGCCTTGTGAATGCATTGTACCGCGCTCAAAAATTTCGCAGTAGCTATGCACCATCTCGCCGAATTTCAAGCTTTGTTAAAAATGTAGCGACGACACAGACCATCGGCTTTCGTCATGTCATTCGCTACCAATTAAACAGCGCCTGCGTTATTTAAAGTGGCTAGATAAAGCTTGCCCCCGTGGTACCTCGAAAGTTGTAGCGGCCGGATTTCAAGAAGGAAGGGGGTAGAAACGCACCATTGATGCCATACGCGACGCTTCATGACTTGCAAAAAACAAATTTCTTCGGGCTGTAATGGGGTCAAAGAATTCTGTTACCTCTCGGCAATTCAAGGAGCTTTTAAACTTTAATGACCTCTTCGAATTCTAGACTCTCTTTGGGAGATATTGCTGCCATATTTTCCCAGCACGCCTGCAGTTCAGTTCTTCCCGACTCAAGCAAAACCCGTTTTTTTTCGTATTTTTTGTTTTCTTTCCTATTCAAACACCTTTCCATTCATAGTCAGCGTTGACGCGCCGAAGCACTTTCGGTGGTCCCTCAGCCGTCATTGTGTTCGTCCAAGCCACACGGCAAAAGCTTCATGGCACGGCCGTTTCCCAGGCTCGTTTCTCGTATCTTGCTTTCGAGCTCTTAATACCCCCAAGGAATGCAAGGAAAGTACAAAACGAAGCAACGAGCTCGACACTCTAGGCTTGGGGCCTGCAACACAAATATCTCTATTCTTTCAAAAGTGAACATTCGGCAGAAGTCTGTCTGGTTGGGATAACAGAAAACTGGAGAAAAGAGAAAACTCCAGCCAAAATTTATTTTAAGAAACCGCGACGTTTCGAAGCATGATCGGCTTCTTGTTCAGGGGTGAGAAGGCCCGAGATGTGCAACGCCTCCTTATCAGGCGTGATTGTTTGCTGTGAGTCGTCGCAAGCCGTGGCAGTAGAGGGAGGGCAGTGCACCCGTGGTGTGGTTGATGTTTCCCGCTGTCTGCTCAATGTAGCAGGATTTGAGGAGGGGCCGCCGGCGAAAGTTCCTTTCTTTTTCCAAAATCACCGCGCCGGCGGGACTGGTATGGTGGTCAAACCGCTGGCAGTGCTCTGTCACTTCGGTCCGTCCGCTGTTCAAGTGACGGAGGTCATTCTTGTGCTGCCGCATTCTTTCATGGAAGTTCTTGGTTTCCTCAATGTAGGAAGCGGGGCAGTCGGCGCACGTGATCCGCTACACGACGCCCTGCGCTTTCTCCGCAGACGCGCTGTCTTTGGGCCGAGGGATGAAACTGCCGATGGTGGTGGATGGGTTGTGGGAAACGTCGACCCCTGCCTTTCTTAGTATACGGGCTATTGCTTCGCTGGCGCCCGCAATGTAGGGGGATCGACACACGGCGTCGTTGCGGCGCCGTTGGTGTCACGTTTCCCCCGTCTTTTCTCTTACGGAGGGCTCTGCGAATAAACGCCTTTGTGTAGCCGCTGGTGTAGAGGTCACGAATTATTGTCTTCCGTTCGTCTATCCGCTGCTGTGGCGACGATTGGTGATTTTGGTTGGAGTTTTATATTTAAACTCGTGACGCAGTGGGTGGTTGGTTGTTTACACAATAAACGAAGGCACGTTTAGCTGCAGTAGGGCGATAGGAACTTTAAAATCGATTTTAAATACGTCCTAGTCTATATTATCTGTTGGTATTTCGTAGATGATGCGCGTGTGTGAACACAAATCTATCCCACATGTTATCTAGCCTTCAAAATTTTGTTTCAGACCTTCAATGGGAAAGATAGAAGGTGAGGGGGGGGGGGAGTATGCGCTGGTATGAAGATAACGAGCGGTCTCATAAATATACGAGACTCAAGCACTGCTCTCCATCCCTTACCCCCCCTCCCTGCATCTTTTGAGAATGTAGACTTTGAAGCAGGAAAGAAAAAAAGCGCATGTACTGCCTTCATGTCACTCATTTTGTATTTGTTGTAGCATTGGCTTTCGATCATAAGTCGCTGAGCGATGTCCCCTCACGGGAGACAAATTAGCGCATTTCTTATATGTTTCATGAATCACTAGATGTCATTATGAACCCACACCAATTGCCCATCAGTCTGTCATTCTGCAAAGAAAAAACAGTACGTTATGTCAACCTCCGCTGCCGCATTTACCCGCTGAAAATAGGCTTCTCAATTATTTATTTATTTAATAGTACCCTGAAGGCCCGAAGGAATTACAGAGGGGGAGCTGTGCATTTGAGAATGCGTAAGAGAGTAGCAGTTACATCGAAGTAAAAACAGTACAAATAATAAGTTATTAAAGGACCCCTGACACCAAATTTGGAAACTCGAGGTGCTTGGGTCGTTTGAGACTCTTGCATGCGGGGGGCACTTCTCACCGATTATTAGGGGCGAGCGTTGCCTATAAGATATTTTAATTTGGTTTTGAAATAAAGGTGAGTGCTCATCCGAGTATTCTGGTAAAATCGACATTTTCTGTGGTTTTACGTAGACAGAGGCTCCCCTCGTGACGTTGCAGAGGTCAAGCAAGTATTGTCGGCATCGGAGAACATTTTCGGGGTGCGCACAATACCCCGACTGGCACCCGGCGAGGACTATTGTTCGTCACCCCTCTCGCTCTGTTGTCGGGCTGCTCTCAAGGTGGTTTTGGCTGCTTGCGCCAGGAATGCTTTTCTTTTTCCTGAGGGGGACACGCTCAACGCACCCACATCGTTTCATTCTTCACCGCCCTCGGGTCACCCTATTTGGAAACGGCACGTTCAGGGTCACCGAAGCTTGAGCGCATGTAGTCTCAGGCGCTTCTCCGCTGTGGGACGCTAGTTTCTTATGGTATTTAGGCGGGCGTTTCGAACTGAAGCAAAATCGTCCTGAATTAACGACGCTAGCATTAATTATACGATGCGTTAGAGCATTTATGATTCAATTTCGGCATTACCAGACGCAAAGCTACAAATTACTGTAAAAAAGTCGCAAACAAAACTTTTGCTGTCAGGGGTCCTTTAAGGATAGATATAATAGCGACGAAGTGAGAATAAAAAAGAAATAAAATTGCTAATAGCGCAGGGTTAGGTATGTGAATTTATTGCGTCTGGTTTGTAGTAAACCCTCTAGTTGTCAGTTCAGGGCCTTGTTTAGTGACTTCTTAGAAATGAATATTCCTGTCCTTTCTGGGGACTAGTAGGATCACTGTGAAGCGGTGCCCGCGTCCCCACCTTTCAATACGGCATTCTTGCAATCGGCTTGACTCTCAACAATTGGGGTTTTTGGAAAGCAGAAAATTGCCACCTCGTTTTGCATGGTCTGTACCAGACTATGCAAAAAGCTTCCACCATACCTTTGAACACACTGGCCGGCTCTCATCGGCGCGCCTATGCACGTTCCTTTTTGCCTTGTGTCCGTATCCAGCGTGGTACTGATACGACTCTTTACCATTATCCACGAGATAGAGTAGTCACTAACAGTTACAACTGGTTCTTAGCTGGCTCCGAAAAATATCTTGCTAGAAACAAACGCAGTCACAACCCGTGTACTTAGATTACGATGCACGTTGAAGAACCCTGGGTGGTCGAAATATCTGGAGCCCTCCACTACGGCGCCTCTGACAACCACATCTTGGCTTTGCGACGTAAAATACGAACCTACATTATCCGCAATCACTTTGCGAAAGCATGACATCGACTAAAACCGAACTTACCTTTTCTATAATTCGAAACACTAGTATAATAATTATTGGCGTTTAACGTCCGAGAGCCATGATGTGATTATGAGGGGTGCCGTAGTCGACGGCTGCGGAAATATTGGCTACCTGGGGTTCATTACGTGCGCCAAAATATAAGCACACATGGCTCAAGCGTTTCGGCATCCATCGAAAATGCGGCCGGGATTCGATGCCGTGATCTTCGGGTGAGCAGTCAAGCACCACAACCACTAGACTATCGTGGCAGGTGTTTTCGAAACTTTAGAGAGGCAGAACCATGCACCCTATAAAGCCATGTTTCCAAATTTTTCAAGGGTGGTGAGCTCGATTCTGCAAAAGATGGCCGCCTTATATTATTTTCTTTTTCGCGTTGTCAATGAGCGGTAAATCGACTGCAATACCATTGGCAGTTTCATGAACGTGTTTAGAAAAGCGCCATAACGTAATATCAAGCTTTCTTCGTTCCCAAGTAGCGTGATTAGGCCTTCGAACGGCAAAGCGTAAGAAAGGACTTCATTTATAATTGGGTCTGCCAAAACGCACGTACGCGCTCGCCCATTGAAAACAAATGGCGCGTGCGCATAGCGCATTTCAAAGGTAAGGAATGAAAACTTAATGTTCCTCGAAGGTCGGTATACCCATTCTTATATTTAAAGAAAACATTCTCAATATTGCAAAAATCGCGTCTAATGTTGAATTTCTATTTACGATAGACATTGAGATGCACGGGAAATAACTTCTTTTTTGTACGTTGAAAGCTATCATACATATATTTTGAAGGTTTCCTGGCACTTGTGAACCATTTACAAGTGTTATTCTACATAAGCTACTTTATGGCGCTCCTTCGACATTTATTGGATGAGCCGGGCCAAATCGAATATTGCTAATTTTAGTCCGAGTACGTCTGGTTGAGAAAAAAGTTTGGCGAGTCTGTGAGTCCGCGAGTGAGTCCGCTTTAGGAGAATTTTGGTGAGTCTGAGTCCGAGTGAGTCCGGCTGACAAATATTTTGGTGAGTGAGTCCGGCTGAGTTATATTTTCGTTATATTTTCGTGTGTCTGAGTCTGAGTGAGTAGGGCTGAGTAATATTTTCGTGAGTCTGAGTCCGAGTGAGTCCGGCTGAGTTAAATTTTGGTGAGTCTGAGTCCGAGTGAGTCCGGCTGAGTTATATTTTGGTGAGTCTGAGTCCGAGTGAGTCCGCTTGAGGAAAATTTTGGTGAGTCTGAGTCCGAGTGAGTCAGGTTGACGAAAATATTCATGAGTCTGAGTCCGAGTGAGTCCGTTTGAGGAAAAGTTTAGTGAGTCTGACTCCGTGTGAGTCTGGATGACGAAAACACCGGTGAGTCTGAGTCCGAGTGAGTTTGGTTGAAGAGAAATTTCGTGAGTCTGAGTCCGAGTGAGTCTGCTTCAGCAAAATTTTGGTGAGTCTGAGTCCGAGTGAGTCCTAAGCGAAAAAATATATTTATTGAGTGAGTCTGAGTGAGCTCCATTTATTTTGCCGACCTATGCTCATACTCAACTCACCACGTTCAAATGAGTGTGAGTGAGTGTGAGTTGAGTGCACTCATGAGTGAGTGTGCCGAGCTCCCTAGGTCGGCACTTTAAGGGAGTACTCACTCAAACTCACTCACCTCAATTTTTTCAGCCTTCGCACTCACTCACGTTCACACTCACGTCCACTCCCACTCATGAGTACTCACTCACGTTCACACTCACGACCACTCACACTAATGAGTTCTCACTCACGTTCACACTCACGTCCACTCACACGCATGAGTACTCACTTCATACGCAACTCACCACGTTCAAATGAGTGTGAGTGAGTGTGAGTTGAGTGCACTCATGAATGAGTGTGCCGAGCTATGCCCGGGGCCGCGACAGCTGTAGCCCCTTCCAAATTTTAGTATGCTTTTTCGAATGACACCGGAGTACTGCGGCGAAACTAACAAAAGAAGCGCTTTGACGTGATAGATCAAGGCCACAAAATTTCAGAACCACGGTCCTTTGTAATGCTCTTGTTATCGCAGAGGTGTTGGGGAGGTTTTTTTGGGAGATTTACGGCCGTGTCCGCACAAGTGCGACCTCAACAGTCACCCATGTTAACGTTGTGAGGCCTGACTCCTTCGCCAAGAGCGTCCTCGACTTCTTTCGGTCCCCGTCCACCTTTCATAGGATGTCCGATGCACGAGGTAGACACGTGTTAACACAGCACGAGAGCAGGCCGCGTCGACGCCTTTGACAAAAAAAAAAAAAAAAAGACAGCATGACGCCAATGCCCTCTGTAATCTTACACCGTGCTTCTGGCGATTTGCCGGTGCGGCGCGCACGCCCGGGTTTGCGTTCCCGCGCTCGCACGTGTTCGGCGCGTTTTCCGCGACAGCGCCGACAGCACCTCTTCGTACCTGCGCGGTAGCGTACGTTCGTATCAAACGTCGCGGTGTGAAAATCGGTTCACAACAACCGTACTCCATTTTTTCCAGGCCAACGGGCCTTGGCCGGGACGAAAGGAAAATTCGTATCACCCCGAAATTCGTATGAGCTGTGATCGTATCCCCGTAGTTTCATTTATATGCACCGGACCTACCGCACTTCCTTCTAAACTCACCAAGCAACCTTTGCAACTCCATGTTTCTTTTGTAAAAGGTGTTCGTGGTTCTCTGCTCGAGTGATCCTTTCTCATAAAATCTGTATCTGCCACCAGTGGCGTAGCCAGGAGGTGGCACACCGGGCCCTTCCTCCCCCCCCCCCCCCCCCGTCATTTTTTCCCCATTGCATATAGACATATAGACCGCAAAATGACACCCGACCACATCTGCCTGCCCGGCTCCCACTCTAAGTCAAGAAGGCTGCCCCCCCCCCCCAAAAAAAAAAACAGTTCTGCCTACGCCCCTATCTCCCGCTACACCGGATTAATACAAAGACAAAACAAAGAGGTGGCTGTTTGGGGGGGGGGGGGGGGGGGGCAATTGACACTTCACAAAAGGTCTGTACTGGTGCGTTTCTCGTTCTTTCCCATCGCTATTTAGGTTCTTTCCGATAAAATACGTTTTCTGTGCATGTGCGTGTGCGTTCTTGCCGTGTTTCAAAGTCGCTAGACTATAGGCTCACGTCGTGAAGGAAGCGAAGTATTTATGCAAGGGCAAAGTGCTGACGATCGTCACAGCCGGTTAGGTGCAGCGTGTCCTGAAGCGTCGCACAGGGCAGCCGGCAAGGTCAACAAGGTGGCGAAAGAGCAGGATAAAGAAGGGGTGAACAGTGAGAACAGAAAACACAAGGAGGACGGTGCACTCCGCAACTCAGTTCAAATCATGACAGTTTACTACTAGCGCGAGAACACACGGACAAGAAAGAGGACGACACACTGCGCTGATACACTGCGCGAGTAGTATACTGTCATGAATTTCCAACAAGCCCAAGCCGCTACTAGGGTCCGCTACACTCAGTTCAAATCACCCGCCGCGCCAACACATAAAACCACCCGCCAATCACCTAAAAGTAAAGGCGTGAGTGCGAGACCACACTTAAAAAAAAGAAAAACAAATAAGAAAGAATAATAAGCTTGCTCCGTGCTT
This sequence comes from Rhipicephalus appendiculatus, assembly GCA_030522465.1. Lineage (NCBI taxonomy): Eukaryota > Metazoa > Arthropoda > Arachnida > Ixodida > Ixodidae > Rhipicephalus > Rhipicephalus appendiculatus. Next base: position 16,148 of record JALIZH010029947.1, read on the forward strand.
GTATAATTATAATGTTTGTTGATATTATGTGTGATTAGGATTGTTATCAATCGTTGACTGGGGATGTGTTCAAATCACGTGCTGTACGTGAGCCAATCACTTCAAACCAAAACCACGTATGCGAAACCGACGTTCAGCACGAAAAAAAAAAATGTCAGCGGTGGCGCGGTAAGTTTGTGCCGCGCTTGTGTATGTGCGGTGTTTATCGATATTATGCGTGGTTATCATCGTTGTTAGTTGTCGACTGGAGATCTATCGCGTGCTGGATGGAACGGGTGTACAGAGGTGTGCCCAGGTTTTGTGTTGGTGTTCTGAGGTGTGTCGTAGTAGCCTCAACGGACTCGTAGCTTTGTCTGCGCGCTCAGTGCTGCGTGATCAGCGTGCTTTCGACGTTTCTTGATTACGCACGTTTATTGCGTGATTCACTCGAGTGCACCTACTGTGACAGTCCATGGCCCAGTACCTTGTCGGACGACGACGACGGCGACTGTAAAGCACAAGCGTGCGCCTCAGCGGATACGTAGGTGAGTTCAAGCAAGTCGCCAAATTACGTAACTTTGCGATCTTATTGCGTGACGACATTTATGCAGGTAAGGCAGCCCGGGTGGCGTGTTCAGACAGCAGCGATGATGTGCAAGAAAAGGTGTCTGATGGGCAAGTATGAATTGTGCTACAGGTAGTATATTTGCTTTTCTGTGATGTTTGTTTTACACTTCCAGGGGAGTGGTTGCTCTGTGTTTGTCATTCAAACCTTGTGTTCATCTTGCTCCGCTGTGTTCGCGAGATCATGCCCGCCGCGGTGGTGTAGCGCTTATGGTGCTCGGCTGTTGATGTGAATGTCTCGAGTTCTATCTCGGCCACGGCCGTCGCATTTCTATGAAGGGGAAATGATAGAGGCCCGTATACTGTGTAAGATGTCAGCGCAGAACACCAGATGGTGTAAATTTACGGAGCCCTCCACTACGCCGTGCCTCGTATCGTAGTATTGGCACGTAAAAACCCAATTATTAAATTCGAAGCATTTCTTAACGAACTTCGGTGACTTTGAGCGCATCTATCTATCTAGCCGCCTACGACTTTGTGCTCTCCGGACCGTGTCGTTAATGGGATTTATACCAAAATTGGTATAGCGTAACATGACTGTATGATGAACGTAAATGACTAGTCATATCATTAAAATCATGACTTGCTTGTCATGAACGGCATGGTTTACATGCCGTGGCCGTGGTGCTCTAGCGGTCATTTCGTCAACATATCTACCAAAATTAGTATGTCAAGACATTTCTGCATGACTAACATAAATGAGAGGTAGTAATAATAAAATCATGACCTGCATGTCATGTATAGCATGACATATGTGACATGGTCATGGTGCATTTATGGCTGTTTTGCCAGCTTGACGTGTACCAAACTTGGCATTTGGTGATGTGACTGTACAACCAACATTAATTACAGGTTATAACGTGACAATCATGATATGCATTTCCGGTACAGAATTATTTTCATGGCACGCTTATGATGCGCTTACGTCCAGCTCGCTAGCTTGATATACAACAAAATTCCTACGGCACGACATGACTGTATAACGAACATAAATGACATGGTAAATTGAAAATCATTACATCCATGTCATGTAATGATTTACATGACACGCTCATGGTGTGCTCACTGCTGTTTTGCTAGCTTTATATTCAGCAAAATTGACATTGCGTAACGTTACTGTATGACGAACTTAAATGACAAGTGGTGATATGAAATAACTACATTGATGTCATCTAAAGCATGACCTCCATGACATGCTCATGGGGTGCTCACGGTTAGTTCCCTAGCTTGATATACACCGAATTCGGTATTGTGCTACGTGACTTTATGAGAAACACGAATGACAGATGGTCAAATGAAAATCATGACATCCATGTCATGTACAACATGATTTACATGCCACGCTCATGGTGCGCTCACAGCCGTGTCGCAAGCGTGATATGCACCAAAACCGGTATTGCGTGACAGGTCTGTGTGTTAGAAAAATGTAGGTTAGCGTTGCCATTTCAAAGAAGGCCTTTTTCCATATATCATATTGTTGAAGATGGGACGTGTTTACTTACAGAATGGCCCACCTACCCAGCTGCCGAGCAGCATGCCTACTGGCCGAACATCCTGAGTGACCCACCCGTGTCTGTGCGCAGCTTGAGCTGCCACTATGCATCAGCCTCAGTCACCATCTGTACTGTCCTGGCCACGGCTTTCATCTCCACCACGGGGGAAACTAGTCGATGCGGCTTGACGGAGGTGAGGTCGCTGAACGTACCGCTTTTCACAAAAGTATACCCTGCACCTCCACCATAATTGTAGCAATGGAACGCATTTATTTACAGAATGTAGAATGAATGCAGGAGGGTACAGCTTGGAGCTAACAGCAGTTAACCGAGCTGCTCGCAAACAAGTGCTGTTCGGTTCTCATATTCATCATCTACTCTCCGACAGCATGTTTCACTATGTTTGTCATTTCTATAAGAGATTTGATGTCAGATTTAGAAAAACATATCGACACTGATGTGTAGATAATTTTACATAAGACACAATGGCAATGCCACCAGAGGCTGTTAAACGAATAAAAAACAATGGTATATGGCGACGTGAATTAACTAGGTCATGTAATGTCGAATGCACAAACCAAACTTCTCATGCGCATGCATTGCACTGTAGCACTGTTTGTTTAGTTGTTAAAGATGCAAAAGAACAGCCCAATATGGAGGCACCAAAACTCAATGACCGAAATCGAAGCGCCGATAGTGAAGTATCGTTTTATTTTAAGGTTATGTTTAAGCATAAGTTGACTGCGTGGGGGTACCTTAAGAAAAAATGCTTTGTCTAGTCTGGCTATGTAGCTCTGAGACATATTTATTAACTTATTAAATAAATCAAAGAAAACATGGTGCGAGGACAGTCGTATGAAAGCTGGGCTGCTGGCTAGAGATACATGGGCCGTATGTTTAAGACCTTTGATTTAGTTGGGCAGGAAACTTGAGGGAAGGCAATAAATTTCTGTGAATCGTTTAGTGTGCCAGCAGTAACAGTAAGTGTGCATGTACAACTGCAAGCTTAATTGGAAGTAGTAAAGCATGTGTCTATAAATTATTGGCAGACGTGTGTGTCAGTTCAGTTAAATTTATTAAGCTACTGCATGCTGTGCTTCATGCTGTATTTGCCTGGGAAAAAAATGGTGTCAATTATTAGCCCTGCCATTACATCTCTTTGATGAACCAAACATGTTATCTCAAATATCAATTCTTTTAATAGTGAAGTAGCACTATTGCAGAAGCTTCTTGTCATAAACGGTTCAGGCTGTGCTATTCTATCAATAACATTACGTGATTGTGTGGTACCGTAGTTTTTGCTTTCATTTGTGTTTTGCTAAGGGAGCATGAAGCCAAAAGGGGGGTCTTATTTGCAGTATTCACAACCAAGATGTATCATTCAAGGAC
>JALIZH010029949.1:0-19648 GCA_030522465.1 Rhipicephalus appendiculatus
CGGGTTCGGAACAGCACGAGTTCTACGGGTTCGGAACAGCACGAGTTCCGTGATCCGCTCGTCACCTTCCACGAGATTACCTCGATTACAGGGGGAATTAGACGGGTGTTCCCATCTCCCCGCCACAAACTTAATAGTGCACAATCTATCACGTTGAGAATGCTCCAAACGGATTCTTACCCCTCAAAGAGCTTCCTGAGTATGTCACGTGTGGAGGTGGACCCAACATGCCCAGACTGCGGAGAATTCAGCTCATTGAAACACATGCTCTGGCGATGCCCTGTGTTGCAGGATTGCTGTCAAGAAGACTGGTGGACCACTGTTATCAAGGACCCCAGCTACGACGTCCAGTTTCTGGCTGTCCGGAAGGCCCGTGAGAGGGCGGAGAGGCTTGGCCTCCCCGTCCCGACACGGGTCTAGCCAGGAGTTGGATGTATAAGCACCACATACTCTTTCTTCCGGACCAAATAAATGTATTTTCTCTCTTTCTCTCAAGGGAATTTTTAACACGAAAGTGTTTTATGCCGGGGTCCACCAAGATTTGAGTGACGTATTTCCGTCACGGAAGTGACGTCGAAAAAATACACATGATCAGAAGACAAAGAAAAAAAGTTCCGTCAACGGGAGTCGAACCTACGACCTCTATGTCCGCGACAAGAGATGCCGGGCACGCCATCCACTGCGCCACGGTCACATGCTTTGCAGGCTTTAAAAACAAGCCTTTTATATCAACCACTGTCCTCTCGCAGTGCTCTTGCTAATGAGAAGTAATGCATTATGGCTGTGAAATGAACGATTAGTTTCTTCAAAGCGTTGTTTCTCCGCGTCCGTCTAATTCGGCGTGTTTCGAATAGTAAACGTGCAATTTTGCCGACGCATTAACACACTGTCACGTGGCGACCTTAACCCTAGCATCCACACTCATAGCATCCGTCCATACCAAAAATAGCTGTGCGACGCGCGAGTGCGTCGCGTGGCCGTAACTCCGCGTCCCTAGCCGTGTTCCTAGCTCGCCCCGCGAGAAAATCACAGCCGGCCAACGGGGAAGACGCGACGCGCGTTGCGTTTCCCTCTGGTCGGGCAGCGTTGTTCAATGATAACATGCCGCGATTAGGCGACCTTAGCGCAAGTTCGGCGCCCAATCAGTGAAGCTCTTCTGGCTGTCACACCGCTTTCAATGACTCCGCTCTCACCGTACAGCTACCACAAGCATCTATGACCACAAAGGTTTCTTTAATCATTAATCATGGACGTTAGTCGTCGGGATACAGATGTACCATCAAGCGTCAACGTGGGTGCATCCACGTTAAAGGGTGCTATAACTGTCAAGACATTGTGCAAGCGCTCTTATATCAACGTGCAGTAAACATTCGACCACTTTTGTAAGGACACGTTTCACTTTCGTGCTATACCGATTCCTATGACGGAGGGATCAACCATGTTTTTTTTTGGAATGCTCGTAATTTGTATATGCCAACGTAACCTAAAAATTTACTTCAAGATTTATCTGACACTTGGCTTAGTTGATTGCCCCATGTTTTGGTCGAGCGCCATAAATGGGGGGCGTGTGCGAGGCAGTCTCCTAAGTGGGCTTGTGTTTAGTTCGGTGCATTGTCGTGTCAACGAAGCATCGCTCTCTTTTGCGCGGTGGTTTCATGCGTATATTCCGTAGGTTATTTATAAGCGTCTCTACCCTCCCCCCTCATTCATCACTCACTGTGCTAGAGGCCAGAATTTTGCGGCACATACAACTGAATTGCCTGATCACCCCCCTCTCGCCTTTTCCTCTATAAATATAGATCTGACCCCTGCGGTCCCAATTGCCCCTCCACATATGCCGACCTGTCACACTGCCTTTTCTACTGCCCAACTGCTCAGCAATCCAGCTTTTACCCTCCCCCTTCCCTTTCCATCACCACCTGGCTCGACTGGATCGGCGCCGAAGGGGAAGAAGAACAGCGTCGACTGGTCGCGCAGGCGGTAGAAATGCTCGGCCTTTAGTTTGTGGCTGCAATAAACCTCTATTACTACTACTACTACTACTACTACTACTACTTGCTTATGTGTTGTTTACTGGCGCGACACTTCATAGAAGCTCACCTAACTCACGGAATGAGCAGATAACCGCTCCTGTGACTGCAGACTGCTTTCGCTGGCGCACGGCCGGGGCGTGCCGTCGCTTTTCGTGACGGTGAATGCGGTACGCTAAGCGAAGAAACGCTGTATTCAAATGTTCCCCAAGTGATATTCCAAAGTTTACTGTGTCGCAGCAGTGGTTTTCCAAGATTGGGCCACGTGATTTTTCAAACTATTGTGCTATTATGCTCGTGAACCGTTGTACCATAATTTCTTTAGCTGCAAAGTGTTTGGTGTATATTCCAAGTACACTAATGTTTGGCTAATAAAACAATCTGGCTTCCCCAGTCTTGCTTGCTGATCTTCCTTTTCACTCGCATACGCAATTGGCGAGCCAAAAGTTCGCAATAAAATTGCCTAGTTATAAAAGCATGTAAAAGGTCAGCAATTAGGGAAATGCAGGGCGAATGCGCGACGTCGCTACCGCTTCCGATTGTGACGTCATATTTTCTTTATTTTTTTTGCTTGCTGTTAGTTGTCCCCGCGATACACAGATGGCGACGGTGGCAACGAGCCGCCATATACATGACACATGGACTTCTATGCAAGTTACGCTACCAGTTTATATATACCTTCGTTGAACTGCCCTAAAGTGTCTTCAGTATTTCTAGTGCGTTAGCGAGGCGTTCAACGCTATCGATAAAGTAATCATGAATGCGTTTCATTCGGCGTGAGTCGATACGATGCTTCGGAAATCCCTGCGCCCGTAAACGAAGATATACGTGCGTGGAAACTCATATTTGATATAGGCGTGGACGTGACTAATAGGCCCATATTAATGGCTTCCACCACATTTTAGATGCGAAGCATCTTATGCTCGGGGCTCTGTCCGTCCCGCGTCCCCCCGTCCCGCGTCCGGCCACTATGATGAAGTAGGGAAGCACCCATTATGCGAACCAGAACACTGTAGTAATATGAAGGCTATACCACTGCCAGCTCCTCCGTGGGACGCACTTCCTTACATCGACGTTCGACCAATACCAAAGCACATGCACTCTGAAAGAGATGTTGAAAGACGCCAATCACGCTGCCGCCGACAGCTTCGAAGTGATCCGGCTTCATACCACGCCGATGCCAGCTTTAGAGCCGGCAAATCAGTCACAGCAACCGTGGACCCACGTGGTCGCACAATCGTAAAACACCATCATGACGTTCCTTCCGTGGCAATAGCAGAAATACTGGCCATAACGCAAGCAATCACGCAGCATGAACACGCCTCTCCCGAAATCACTGTCAGGACAGACTCACAGGCAGCCTTACGGGCGTTCCTCCAAAACCAGCTCCCCTCCACACATACTGGCTGAACTCACTTCTTATGGACATCGCAATCCCGCTGTACTAGTCCGCCTGGAGTGGACGCCAGGTCACTCTTCTTCCTTGGGCAACTCCCAGACCCACGCTGAGGCCTCAATACCCTGGTGTTCACATACTTCCCAGGGTTGGCCTGAGATTTATTTGCCGACGGTGGACCGCGCTGAACGCCACAAGGAACGAAGGGCCCGCCTGAAGTCCCTCCGCATAGCCCGAAGAGAGCTTCCAAGACCGCCCGATATTTTTTCGCGACAAGACACCGCGCTCTTGAGACAAGCACAAACACACTCTCTACCGAATGACTTTACACTACACAAAATACAACAAGCCCCGAATACACCTCATTGCCAAGTGTGCGGTTCCATACCGACTCTATCCCACACATACTGGCACTGCCCCAGAGCCAATACGCCACAACGCCATTCACTCCGTTCTAACATACTTACATGGGAGGCCTGGGTTGCGAACCTGGGCGAAACAACCTCCTCGTGGGCAAATCTCCTCAACCATATACGAACGATCTTGGGGGAGGCCAGTGAAAGCTCACCCTAGACCTCGGACCCGGACTTGGGTTTTGAAAATAAAAGTTTTTTTTCTCTCTCTACTACAATCATCAGAGTCATGCCCGAGAGCACAGAGAGACTGCTTAGTAATGGCTAGGCAGGTGGTGTCTGTCGCCCAGGTTGACCCCATTCCTTGAGTCATGGCCCAGAGCACAACGAGGCTGCATAGCAATGGCTAGGCAGGTGGTGTCTGTCGCCCAGGATGACCCATTCCTTGATCTTGCTTGCATGTGTTTGGAGGGGGCTTAGTCCATTCCTCCTTCCCGCGTCCCACAGCGCATGCGCGTCCCCTCCCCCCTCTCTCTCCTACGCTCACCCCCTTTCTCTCCTCTAGGAATCCTCTACTCTACGGAGCGGCTCCGGCGTCCCACATCCCCACAGCGCATGCGCGTCCTTTCCCCCCTCTCTGCTCTAGGAATCCTCTACTCTACGGAGCGGCTCCCGCGTCCCACACCCCCCAAAGCGCATGCGCGTCCCCTCCCCCTCTCTCTCCTCTCCTACGGTCCCCCCCGTCCTTTCCTCTAGGAATCCTGTACGGAGCGGCGCGCACGACAGGTGGTGTGACAGCTGCATACTCCGCTGGGGGGCGCCACGGTAGTTCCGCGGTGTGAAAATAACGGAGCGCGTGCGCCTAATTCTCTCTTCTGCGCAGCGCCGCGATGAGCGCCCGGACCACTGCCGTGAAACGAGAGCGGCGACGTTCCTCCCGCTCAAGCTAATTATCTCCCCGCTGCTTCGCATCCATACATGGTTCCCTTTAGCGGGAGATGGGAAGTTTTTTGTTATCGTTTACCCTAATACTGCCCAAATGAATGATCCAGGAAGGCTGTGGGTCGCAAAGATTAGGTGTATTAACAAGGTGCAAGATAAGTCAGCGAGAATTAGCACATGACGCAAACAAACCTCCTCTGAATTACACTAAGCAGATGCAACCATGGGGCCTGCGCTGTACAAAAAACTTCCCCATCTCCCGCTAAAGGGAACCATGTGTGGATGCGAAGCAGCGGGGAGATAATTAGCTTGAGCGGGTGGAACGTCGCCGCTCTCGTTTCACGGCAGCGGTCGGGGCGCTCATCGCGGCGCTGCACAGGAGAGAGAATGAGGCGCGCGCGCTCCGTCATTTTCATACCGCGGAACTACAGTGGCGCCCCCAGCGGAGTATGCAGCTGTCACACCACCTGTCGTGCGCGCCGCTCCGTACAGGATCCCTAGAGGAAAGGACGGGGGGGGGGACCGTAGGAGAGGAGATATAGGGGGAGGGGGAGGTGCATGCGCTTTGGGGATGTGGGACGCCGGAGCCGCTCCGTGGAGTAGAGGATTCCTGGAGGAGAAAGGGGCAGAGGACGCGCATGCGCTATGGGACGCGGGCGCCGCTTCATAGATTAGATGATTCCTAGAGGAGAGAAAGGGGGTGAGCGTAGCAGAGGATAGGGGAGGGGACGCGCATGCGCTGTGGGGGGTGTGGGACGCAGGGGCCGCTCCGTAGAGTAGAGGATTCCTGGAGGACAGGAAGAGGGTGAGCGTAGGAGAGAGAGGGGGACGCGCATGCGCTGTGGGACGCGGAACGGACTAAGCCCCCCTTCAAACACATGCAAGCAAGATTAAGGAATGGGGTCAACCTGGGCGACAGACACCACCTGGCTAGCCATTGCTAAGCAGCCTCTCTGTGCTCTCGGCCATGACTCTGATGACAGTGGTAGGGTTGACGGCCTTCATATTACTACAGGGTTCTGGTTCGCATAATGGGTGCTTCCCTACTTCATGAAAGTGGCCGGACGCGGGACGCGGGACGGGGGGACGCGGGAGGGACGGACACAGCCCCGAGCATAAGATGCTTCGCATCTAAAATTCCCCATCTCCCTCTAAAGGGAACCATGTGTGGATGCGAAGCAGCGGGGAGATAATTAGCTTGAGCGGGAGGAACGTCGCCGCTCTCATTTTACGGCAGCGGTCCGGGCGCTCATCGCGGCGCTGCACAGGAGAGAGAATGAGGAGCGCGCGCTCCGTCATTTTCATACCGCGGAACTACCGTGGCGCCGCCAGCGAGGTATGCAGCTGTCACACCACCTGTCGTGCGCGCCGCTCAGTACAGGATTCCTAGAGGAAAGGACGGGGGGGACCGTAGGAGAGGAGAGAGAGGGGGGAGGGGGCGTGCATGTGTGGGGGGTGTGGGACGCGGGAGCCGCTCTGTAGAGTAGAGGATTCCTAGAGGAGACAGGGGGGAAAGGACGCCCATGCGCTGTGGGGATGTGGGACGACGGAGCCGCTCCGTCGAGTAGAGGATTCCTAGAGGAGAGAGGGGGAGAGGACGCGCATGCGCTGTGGGACGGGGGCGCCGCTCCGTAGAGTAGATGATTCCTAGAGGAGAGAAAGGGGGTGAGCGTAGGAGAGGGGACGCGCATGCGCTGTGGGGGGGTGTGGGACGCGGGCGCCGCTCCGTAGAGTAGAGGATTCGTAGAGGAGAGAAAGCGGGTGAGCGTTGGAGAGAGAGGGGGAGGGGACGCGCATGCGCTGTGGGACGCGGGAAGGAGGGACGGACTAAGCCCCCTCCAAACACATGCAAGCAAGATCAAGGAATGGGGTCAACTTGGGCGACAGACACCACCTGCCTAGCCATTGCTAATCAGCCTCTCTGTGCTCTCGGCCATGACTCAAGGAATGGGGTCAACCTGGGCGACAGACACCACCTGCCTAGCCATTACTAAGCAGCCTCTCTGTGCTCTCGGCCATGACTCTGATGATTGCAGTAGGGTTGACGGCCTTCATATTACTACAATGTTCTGGTTCGCATAATGGGTGCTTCCCTACTTCACGAAAGTGGCCGGACGGGGGGACGCGGGAGGGATGGACAGAGCCCCGAGCATAAGATGCTTCGCATCTAAAGATTACCCATCTCCCGCTAAAGGGAAACGTGTGGATGCGAAGCAGCGGAGAGATGGTTAGCTTGAGCGGGAATTTTATTGAGAGGATAAATAGGCGCTTTTAGCTCACCGTATTTCGCCTCCCGCTCCGCTCAGCCAGCCGGTGGTGGGGGCCACTGCGCATGCGCCAGATGGTCAGCGCTGAGCGTGTGACCGGACCGTTGCCGCGTTTGTGCACTGATGCACTGAACGCGCTGCCTCATCGCCACGCGTTTGAAACGCGTTTGATGCGCTGATGGCGTCGCGCTTGACTTGACCGAAAGACGCTTGGCTAAAACCCACAACGTGTGTTGCGCTCCGGTAACGTTGAGCGTTTGAGCGGAACGGGAACGGACCGCAGAATCGGTCAGCTAAAAGCGCCTAATGAGAATGTATAAGAGAAGACGGGGAATGTGGTGGTTGCGTGTTTATTTAGGGAACGTGTGCGATTCCTTGCGTCGGTGCACGGGGCGCTTTGAAGACGACGGCTTTGTGATCGGTGAAGTGTAGGGTCAGGGGTTGCTTTTGAAGAGTTTTCATTGTCAAGTTTGCGAAGATGAGGTCTATGCATGTTCCCCTAATGGTTGTCGGTTGTATGTTGTCGTCGCAAATGCGGCGCAACGAGTACACGTCTATCATGTGGTGGACGAGCCAGTCGTTCGTCGTTATATCCACGTTGAAGTCACCCGCAAGTACGAAGAGTGTGTGGCTGTATATCTTTGTGTACAGTGCCATGGCCTTCTCTATGTAGCGTTCGACGTTCTCTCTGGAGATGTTGGGTGCGAGATACATTGTCATGACTATGATGTTGTGGTTGTCAAAGTAGATTGTAACGGCCGAGTGCTCTCCGTTGTTTTCTTGGCCGGTAGGTTGTAGATCTAAGGCTTTTGCGTGGAGATGCCGTTTGACGTATATGGTGACACCACCGGCAGGAAGTTTTGCCTCTTCAGTACACACGATCGCTTCGTAGCCGTTGATCGTCGGTCTTGGGGCGTTCCACGTTTCTGTGAGACACAGGATGTCCGCTTTGGTTAGGACGCGATCACGTTCGATGTCTCTGGCGTGTGCGTTTAGGGACGGGCTGTTTAGCCAAGCGTTTAGCCTCGCTGATTGCGTGGTTGGAGCGAAGTCGAGCGAGCTTCCCTGTTGTGGGAACGTCGAACTGTAACCACAATCGTCTGGGAAATGCGTCTTCTCCGTCTTGTAGGGATTGTTGTGCGACTCGTAGAGATGATTCCTAGAGGAGAGAAAGGGAGTGAGCGTAGAAGAGGACGCGCATGCGCTGTGTGGGACGCGGGGGGCCGCTCCGTAGTGTAGAGGATTCCTAGAGGAGAGAAAGGGGGTGAGCGTAGGAGAGAGAGGGGGGAGGGGACGCACATGCGCTGGTGTGGGACGCGGGAAGGAGGGACGGACTTAGTCCCCTCCAAACACATGCAAGCAAGATTAAGGAATGGGGTCAACCTGGGCGACAGACACCACCTTCCTAGCCATTGCTAGGCAGCCTCTTTGTGCTCTCGGCCATGACTCTGATCACTGTAGTAGTGGTTGACGGCCTTCATATTACTAGAGTGTTCTGGTTCGCATAATGGGTGCTTCCCTACTTCATGAAAGTGGCCGGACGCGGGACGCGGGACGGGGGGACGCGGGAGGGACGGACAAAGCCCCGAGCATAAGATGCTTCGCATCTAAAACTTTCCCATCTCCCGCTAATCGGAACCATGTGTGGATGCGAAGCAGCGGGGAGATAATTAGCTTGAGCGGGAGGAACGTCGCCGCTCTCGTTTCACGGCAGCGGTCCGGGCGCTCATCGCAGCGCTGCACAGGAGAGAGAATGAGGCGAGCGCGCTCCGTCATTTTCGTACCGCAGAACTACCGTGGCGCCCCCCAGCGAAGTATGCAGCTGTCACACCACCTGTCGTGCGCGCCGCTCTGTAGAGGATTCCTAGAGGAGAGGACGGGGGGGGACCGTAGAAGAGGAGAGAGAGGGGAGGGGTCGTGCATGCGCTGTGGGAGTGTGCTACGCGGGAGCCGCTCCGTAGAGTAGAGGATTCCTAGAGGAGAGGGGGGAAAGGACGCGCATGCGCTGTGGGGATGTGGGACGCGGGCGCCACTCCGTAAAGTAGATGATTCCTAGAGTAGAGAAAGGGGGGTGAGCGTAGGAGAGGATAGGGGGAGGGGACACGCCCGCGCTGTGGGGGGTGTGGGACGCGGGGGGCCGCTTCGGAGAGTAGAGCATTCCTAGAGGAGAGAAAGGGGGGTGAGCGTAGGAGAGGAGGGAGAGAGGGGGAGGGGACGCGCATGCGCTGTGGTGGTGTGGGACGCGGGGAAGGAGCGACGGACTAAGCACCCTCCAAACACATGCAAGCAAGATCAAGGAATGGGGTCAACCTGGGCGACAGACTTCACCTGCCTAGCCATTGCTAAGCAGCCTCTCTGTGCTCTCGGCAATGATTCCGATGACTGTGGTAGTGGTTGACGGCCTTCATATTACAACAGTGTCCTGGTGCGCACAATGGGTGCTTCCCTACTTCATGAAAGTGGCCGGACGCGGGAGGGACGTGGGAGGGACGCGGGACGGACATAGCCCCGAGCATATGCTTCGCATCTAAAAAATACAAAGTTGGAGACTGTTAAGTGCCGACACTATGAGTTTAATGCGAGAGGGCGATATACACGCACGCACGCACGCACACACACACACACACACACACACACACACACACACACACACACACACACACACACACACACACCATCGTCTCCCCAATCGGAAGGGTGCCTCAGCTTCTCGATGGAGACCTGCAGTGTGCCACAAAGCCAAAGTGCTAGCGCCCTCCGGCTCCTATCTTCATTACATCTGCCTCGAATTTTCGTTCACGACCAACGCTTTTTCGCTCACAACCAAACACGCCGACGCCGAGGACGCTGCCGACGCCGGAATTTTAGCGAAACGAGCTTTTTAACGCTATCGTGTTATAACGCCAGGCGTGCGCGGGACACGTAACTCAGTCAAAGCGTAATCTGGAAGTTTGCCAGTCAGAAAGCCCATTGTAAACTCTCTTGGGGTGCTTAGGCCAGAGCATACTATCGCTCAGGCCAGGCCCGTAGCCAGGGGGGGCGGGGGGCGCCCTAGGAGGCCCCCGTCCCCCCCCCCCCCCAAAATATTGCCGGAGGAGGGTGTTTCGCCGAAAGTAAATAATGAAAAATAGCTGTTTTCCCCAAACAGTCAAGGCCTTCGGCGAGTGGGCCCCTTCCCGAAAAAAAAATCCTGGCTACGGGCCTGGCTCAGGCCGACCTCTCCACCTTTGTGTAAGTGAACCTCTGCCCCTCTGCTAGGGCGCATATTGCAAGTGCAGTTTTGAGGTACACATTACGCGTCTCTATGGACGCACACGACCTCCATAGCTGCATGCTTTGTCGTTGCTGTTGCTGATGATGATGAATTATGGGTAAGCCCTTTGTAATGGGTAGGAAGATTTAAACCACCGACGTGTTGCGCAAATCGCACAATGTCACGCTTGGTGCGCTTTTACTGTTTTGCCATCAAACATTCCATCTGTAGCAGGGCTGGGCAGTATCGCGATACACAAGAGCATCACGATGGTATATTGGAGATACTTTTGAGTGTCTGTATTTCTGTATCGAGGTACATTTGAAAAATGCATTTGTATCTCAGTAGTGAAATACTTTTCCAATGTATCGAATGTACGCAAGACTCTCGCTACTCTTTTGTCACAATTCAGCTGATATGTTTCGAAGGAAGACTTTTCTGTGCTAAGCCAAGCAAAGGCACGCCAACGGTCGGCGACACATGGAGATCGACGAAGGGTTCCTGTCACAAAAGTAACCTGGTCTTAAAATTTTTTGCGCATAATGCCCTAGGGCCGTGCTCCTAGGGCCAAATATCCCATAAAGAGGGATATTTCTACCAGTGTCAAGGGCGAACATGCTATACTTCGTCTCTAGGCAGGCTCTGTCGTGAGCGTACGAGCGCTACCTAGTGTGTGTTAGCGCAAGCCATAGAGAACATCCTACCTATGTCCTAACATGGCTGGACCGTGTAAGAACTATAGTGGCTCTTGTTTTGTGTAACTTCAAACTGTTCTCTCGGAATGGCGATCGCCTGCAGAATGTGAACCATAGAATGTAGCATCCGAACTACGTGTCAGATCATGTGCTTTTGTTTTGTATATTATTGAACTGCTAGCCATGTTAGTGACCGACAGCAGAGTCTGAACCACATGAAGTTGTATCCGGGCTACTTGTTAGATCGTGTGCCTACGTGACTGGTGTTTTGTGTGTTAGTTAATTGTTCACCAGTGAGGTCACCGAAAGTGAAGTTTAAACCACGGAAGCAACCAGTGCGTACGTGACCATTTCAAGGATGCATCGAAACTACACTGGAAGTTGAGACCAGCGCCCAGAGAACCGTACAAAGAACGGGCCGTTCCCATACATCGACAGTCTGCTCGGCTCCGGCGAAAAGATCTACGCTGGGCAACTCCCGGGACACAACGCAGCGAACAACGCGTCCGTAAACCGAACACCCACCGTCTTCGTGGAGCCGCCGCTGACCCGTCTCGCCAGCCTCAAGGGTCACTAAGGAACGGCGCCGGTGTTGAAGGACTCCGTTGCGCCCGGTTACGTATGTCATTCGCTTGAACTTAGTGGACTGCGAACTCCAATTATGGGTTCAGCTCTGCTGTTTGATCATCCATCCGATATTGATCATTATCTCTACGTATTGTAACTTTCATGCTTGCTGCACTTGTCTAGAATAATTGTGGAATGTATAACTAGTTCACCTTTGTTTCGAAACTAATCGTTCTCTTCGTTGGAAATATCTTTTTCTTAGTTTAAACACACTATTAAAGCTTTTTGTTCTTTGTTTGGAAAATGACCTTGACTCCTTCATAGCGGCGATTGGCGCAAGCCATACACCAGAGGCCCAATCCCGTGCCACGTCTTGGGAGGAGCTTGCTCTTCTGCCCCGAGTCGTGACAGTTCCCAACACGCATAGAATGGCCCAAGTGGTAAAACGTCTGACGGGGCTGACGGCGAAATCGAGGAGGCAGTGCTGAGTGAGCACTGCTGACGAACATGAACCGCTCCCTATGCCGTTAGATCACCATGATATTTTTAGGGCGGCATTTCGGCAATCATTAGTTATAACACGAACTTGGGCTCGTCAATAATGGTAAACATACTTTTCTACTTCACGAGTCTTGTGTTGAAGCCCAACCGGCGCTGTCTAGAAGATAGCCTATTTAAGAAGCTACAGCTACTGAAGTGCAAATATCCCAACAACCTCCTCAGTGAAACAGATAGTGTGTATCAATAAAGGTATACTTTTTCCGAATTCACTGGTGTTCATTAGTGATTCGAGCGATATGGTTAACTGGGATTTTTATTCCACTGCAACATTATTCACAAGACTATGCTACACTTAAACAGTGTGCTGCGGAACATCAGCATCCACGTAACTTCAAAATATTTAGGTAGCCTATACGTATTCTTGTATCTGTATTCCTGTATTTCTATTCCTGGATACGTTTTTCCGTCTTTTCGCAAAAGTATCTTTAAAATATCCCGTTACGTTGTTGACAAACGTATCTCAGTATCTGTATTTTAGGCTACCAGAACGTGTATTTCGATGTCTGTATTCCGGAATAATTTTCTCGGTATCCCTGCCCAGCCCTGATCTGTTGGGTGAGTCCTCGCTATTCATGGCGCCTGTGCAGGGTCCGTACGCGGCGAAGTTTAAAGCATTAGCTTGGATCTCCTATGGAATACTTGACTGCCAAGCAGAATGTGCGGGTTTTATTCCAGCGAGAGCCCTTTTTTGTTTTTGTTTTGCCGTATTGTGTGAAATAGCTGATATGGATACCGGCGGCGGCAACGCTGGCGGACAGCATCGCCATCACGATGAGCTGCTCTGAGCTCACTCCAGCTTACACTGTACAAAAATAAACAAGTTAGCATTCAAACTACTGCAATTGGTAAAATCGCGACGATACTTCTAAAGTGAGCGAAGACATTCAAGGCTTATTACGGCGCTGCTACATTTTATTTATTTATTTACATATACTGTCATGCCTTGAGGGCTATTACAGGAATGGGCAAAAAGTGAAAAAGTGGTAGTAGACCAGATTACACACATACATACTTATTTATACACACATATGTACAGGCTGTTTCACACTTAGGGGAAATCTCGGAGCGCGTGCGCAGATGTCTCAGGAGTGTAGTTCTGAACCACGTCGTCTGCTACGGCGGCTCTTGCTTGCCGCATTACTGGCCAGCGCGCGGATATCATTGTTAGTGTAGGAACTGGGCCGATAATCTGCACTAAACGTTGTGCGATGCGAACCTCTCAGCCTTTATTTGTGATAATGGGGTGCTACAAGCAGAATTTCACAGCATACCTTGTT
The DNA here is from genome assembly GCA_030522465.1 of Rhipicephalus appendiculatus. Classification (NCBI taxonomy): domain Eukaryota; kingdom Metazoa; phylum Arthropoda; class Arachnida; order Ixodida; family Ixodidae; genus Rhipicephalus; species Rhipicephalus appendiculatus. Next base: position 13,342 of record JALIZH010029949.1, read on the forward strand.
TGCTCTCTCGAAACGCCGTGGTGCTGTGTGCGTTCATGAATATTTCTTCACTGTGTGTGCACCGCAGTACGCTGGGACGAGGAAGACACGACAATTAGCATGCAATGTGCGTTGTCCTTATTTGACTTTAAATAAAAAAGCACTCAACAGTAAGAGTCGTGCTGCTGCGCTGGCTTAACACGATAAAACAAATTGAAACAAATTCAGGAATGTTTTAGGTGAGGACAAAGCCTGAACGTGTCTCTTTACCACGACATTTCATTTCCACAAGACTCGCTAGCAGGCTCCGAAATGCGCCCGTGGCGCATCCAACTTAGTACCTTGTCATGTCACCAGCGGCAGTGATGACGGCGCCCATTCTGGACGGCAGTGAGGCGTGCAGTGACTCCATGAGCGATGTATTCACTAGTAGGGCGTCCCACTCGCTGACGATGGCGGACCACAACCGATCCTCGGACAGGCCGTGTAGAGGATGGCGCACCAGCGACATTTTCATAAAGCCCCAGACATTTTCGATTATATTCAGGTCCGGGGATCGGGGCGGCCTTTTCAGACAAGAAAAAAAATGGAAAAACGTACGGCAGATGAGCCCCAGTTTTATTCAGCTCAATCTGGATCTTGTGATGCCACGCCCCCATCGTCAACGAATGGGACATGCTGCGGCAGAACACATCGCTGACACCATGCATTTACTGCCGTCTAGAATGAGCGCTATCATCGCTACCGCTGGGGGCATGAACTTGGAAGCGTCGCGAGTGCATTTCGGCGCCGGGAGCGAGTCCTTTCTGTTGTAATGAAATATCGTCGAGAATAGGCACGTTCAGGCGGTTGTTCTAACCTGAATCATTCCTGAATTCATTCCCATTTGTTTTGTTGTGTTAAACCCGCTCAGCTGCTTGGCAGTCACCACTTAGTGTTTTGTTTTATTTAAAGTCAAATAAAGACCACGCACGGTGCATGCTCATTATCGTGTCTTCCTCATCCAAACTTACTGCGGCGCGCACACACTGAAGAAACATTCGTGAACGCACACAGTACCACGATGTTTCGATAGAGCAAACGAGGTATGCTGTCAAATTTCTGTTTCTAGTACCCCATTATCACGAATAAAGGCTGAGAGGTTGGCGTTGCACAACGTTTAGTGCAGACAAGCGTTGAAAGTTGGGCAAGTTCGTACGGGAACATCTGAACAAACTGAGCAGCAAGGCGGGACACGAAGAAAGAAAGCACGCGCGAGTTCGTCCTTCCTTGTTTCTTCGTGTCCCATATTGCGGCGCAGAATTTTTTCTGAAAATGACTAGAGCAGAGTATCCGCCCAGTTCCCGCATTAACAATGATATCCGTGCGCTGGCTGACAATGCGGTACGCGCGCTGCCGTAGCAGACGACGCGGTTCAACTCTACACCCTTGAAGCGTCTGCGCACCTGCGAGCTGCTGCCGGCGCGCGATTGCAGCGCTAGTCGCATCGCGATGCCAGGCGCTCAGATTTCCCCTAAGTATGAAACAGCCTGTACATATACATATACCTATATACGCATACATACTCACACTATTACACACATATGATATCTAAGAGAGTTAGTGAAGATTTATTGTTTGACCATAACTGCGAAAGTATATACATAAAATACTATTCATAATATGGCTACTAGTTATATATAAGTTATTTTAGAACGTGAAGTTTCAAACTAAAACAAATTGCTTCGATATAAGCATGGTACGCAGATGGGTTTAAACAATTTCCAACCAAGCACAGATGGGTTCAATGTTACAGTAACAGGCGCACATTAAGGCACTTATTGTAGATGTCCAAATGATGTCATAACTACAAACAGCAAAAAAATACAACATACAAATACAAGATGCAAGTGCAAGATAGTTAAGTCTGTAATGCTAGTAAGATATTTTCCATGGAACAAGGGAATACATCCAAAGAACAGCTTGCTAGTGATTGGCTTCGCTAATATCATTCCCACTCTCTTATGGCTAAGGGAAATAATGAATTTTTAAAACAGTCAGTACGAAATGAATATTCCTTGAGTGTTTTTGTATGTTGATGTCCTAATGGCCGTGATTCACATCTGGAAAATGTATCTGGAGACATCAATATTAAAGTAGTTATGCAGAAGCTGGTATACAAAATCTTAGAACGGGCTAATACAGCTCGGTTTTGTAATGTGAAAACCCCGGCGTTCTTGAGTAATTCGGAGGCGGAGTCTGTAAGGCTTATATTATATATATATATATATATATATATATATATATATATATATATATATATATATATATATATATATATATATATATATATATATATATATATATGTGTGTGTGTGTGTGTGTGTGTGTGTGTGTTTGTGCGTGTGTATACCTTAGTGATTTCATTCGGACGCGTTATACTGTCTTAATTAGTTCCTCAGTGTATGGGGAGCGAATAACATTTGCATACTCCAGGACTGACCCGGCAAAGGATTTTATAGGCTAAGGATTTTTATGTCGGGATGGAGCCAGTCCGAGGTGCCTCCTAAGAAAGAAAAGGCGCTTCAAATGCAGCGGAATGTTATGTTGTTAATATGCGAGTTTCCATCTCAAGTCATGTGGTTATTATTAATCCAAGGTATTTGTGTTTCTTGACCCGCAGCTGTGGGAGGGCATTGAATGTGCACGAAAAGTTCGACACATTTGTTCCTAGCATCCAAAACTAATAGCAAGACATCCAAAACTGATTGAAGCAGATATTCCCGTTTGACGCACATGTATGGATGATGCTGCCCTGAAGACAATGGCCTAGTTTAAAACCAATGTTATTGTAAAAGATTTCTACCAGTGCTGATGAATAGGGTACTGCCAGTTCAGTTTTCTGTTCGCCTTATACGAGGAACCCAAACTGGTATTCAGAGCACCCTGCCAAGCCCCATGGGAAGAACCATCAGTTGGAAACCTGTGGGTAAAAGTCACCTGCATTTGCACCTTCAGGTTGCCTTACTGGCTTGGGGGAAGACTTCGCGAGCGTGTTGCAGACAGCGCACGATTTGTGCAAACGACGCGATTGCGAAGCATGCACGGGAATACGCGCTATCCTTAGGCGCCTTTGTCTCTAGGCCTCCTGCTGACGTTCCCGCCTTTTCTACAGGCGGGAATGGCGTTCCCGCCGTTCCCGCCTTTGAAAAGTATAAATATATAAGTCGTAACACACTTGGACTGTTAGTTCTCATTAACACTTCAAGGACAAGGGAAACAGGAAGAACCCAACACGAGCGCTTCCTGTGTCCTCTCCTTCCAGCCTCTTCTTTTTACTATAAAACGCCAACAGGGCCAAACATCAGCAACGTAGACGTCATATACAGAGTTGTGCTACATTCTTGTTTAGTGCTTGCCTTACATTCTAAATCGAGGCACCTTTGGGGGAAACGGTGGTTATAACGATAGTTTTGCAAAAACTATGCACCTAAACATTGTGGTTTTCTTCTTAAGGACGATTTCGATGACAGCCTGTTTCTTACGATTCCTGCCTCCCTCACAGAGAACTGTGGCCAGCCTGCTGTGTCCATGCAGTCTTCCGTTTGGTATACTTTCTTTAAAACAATGGCGTAATACACACAAAATAACCCTCAAGCCTTATTTGATGTCCCTCTTGCGCGCTGTTCCTAATAAGCGCCAGTAAATTTACTTCGCGCATACAGTAGTGACGTTGGCACTTGCTGTATTTTAACCCGCGTCATTACAACTTTTGCATTGCGACAGCAGTTTATGTCACCTTTCAAAGGGCTTCAACGTGGTCATAAAGAAGTGAGGAGAAGCAACAAAAAAAAAAATAGCGCACACTTTTTTTTTTTTGGGGGGGGGGGGGGAGTATGCTAAATAACATAAGAGATCTACAGCACATGTTTCGTTCGGTATACCTGTAAGCAAGTTCAATTTCTGCCACGTCGTAGTGTCCGCCACGTGGGCCATGCTTAGGAGTATAAGGTCGTGAGATTGCAAGACAGCACCAGTGGTGTGGTGCTCGCCGTCACCTGTTTAACTTTCTCGTCAAACATATTGTACAAGAGCTGGAGTAAGTGCCGCCGCGAAGATATTCGTAGTCATGAGCACTGTATGTGGATGTGGCGTACGACACACACGTGAACGGCTATGAATAAACAAATTCATGAAGAACCAACTAAGGTTGGCGTCTATGTAATTCGAGAGAGTATCGCCTCGAGAAAACACATAGGTACACGTTTTTGATTTCAGCGACTTTTATTTATCCGCCGCCACTACGACGCTGGTAAAGAATGGACGACGTATGCTCAAGTATTAAATATATGTGTAAAAGACTGCAACTTCGCAATCCTTATGTGAAAGACTAGGTGGAACACAATGATAACTGTTGGGGTTTTACATCCGCAAACCACGATATGATTATGAGAGATGCCTTTGTGGAGGGCTCAGAAAATTTCGACAATCTGGGATTCTTTAACTTCCACCTATATCTAAGCGCACATGCCTCTTGCATTTGACGTCCATCGAAATGCGGCCACATCTAGGCCAGGATTTCAATGCGCGACCTTAGGAACAGCAGTCAAGCACCATGGCCATCACCGCCGCAGGTAGATGTAAGACGCAATTCCAGTTCCTTTTGTATGCCGATTATTTGCAACGTAATCACTTCATCTCCCGGCAACTCCATCATAATTACGGTGGGCCACTATTTTGGCATTCATTTCGCCGCGGCGTTGCTATAATGACTGCGATCATATTGTGAACTTGGATGGTGCTACGGAAAGACTCAAAATTCATGAGTTGTTCTTCTAGGTCCGTATTCACAAACCAACCTTGTTCTTATATTTTGCTTTCCTTACCCTTTCGGTGCCTTAGTGCGTTTCGTGAACCAACCTTATGCTTCAATTTAACCTTTCGTCAGCCTTATCGCCTCGATATGGTGGCGTTTCATAAGGTTGCCCGGGAGGTACCTTAAAGCGCCACTTATGCAGCACACAATGGCTGATCATGCAAACAGCCTTGCAAAGTCGATCAGTTTCGTCGCACTTTTAAGGAAAGATGACGTACGCGATCGGCGTCCATATGTGCTATTAAAGGTGCGAGTGCTCGGGAACCACAAAATTCCGCGGAAGAGGTCAGCGACGGTGTGTTGCTGAGCAGATTCCGCTTTTCGAAGCGAGCGCTTTTCCAGCATGTCCCCGAGCTGCCGCTAGAAACGAGCCCCTTCTACGGTGTTTTTTTCGTGCCACTATTCCTCCAGGTGCTGGTGGCGCTCCGTTTCTTAGTCGCAGGTACTTTTCGAATTGTACATCGCGAGTTGGTGTACATACGGTAGGCCACATTTCTCCGCAATATTAGACGTGTGAAAAAATTACTTCACATACGGCACGAAAGGGAAAGTGTTTCACTGAAGGCAGGGAGACACTTTTTCTTTTTTGTTGAAGTCACGCGGCCGTTGCTGGCCACCAACTAGCATGGATAAGTAAACGAATACGCAAGCACTCAATAACCAACTATATGTACTACCATGGAGCAAAGAAAAACAAAGGAGGGAGCATGACGTCACGCAGCGAGCCTTGGCAAGCCAACCCGTTTTGAAGCCAGCAGTGTCGGCCCAACACGTGACCTTTTGCGTCAAGATCACGCAAGCAACGACACTTGCCGAGACTTCGGGGCATGGCGCCAGGTAGCTTTTAACCGAAGCGCGCTTGTTCGGCGCAGACCGGCTGGCTCACGCAGGAGGTTCAAAAACGGAACGCCACCTAGAGTACTCAAAGCTACCGCACGCTCTGACGTTTTGATCACGTGTTGGGCCGACACGGTGGGATTCACTGGGTTTCACTCGTGTTACGCAATGCTCCTTTCTTTCTTTTCCCTTCTCCGTCTCACGCACACATTCTGAATGCCATATCGGATCTGAATTTGGGCGCAACGTTTCACGGTTACATAAGCTCCTTTCTCAAGGGGCGGAAAGCCACACTTAAAATCGGAGACCTAACAACAGAGGCTTTCGAGCTTGGCCCTAGAGGTACACCGCAGGGAGCGGATGTTTCACCGCTATTTCACTTCACTTCACTTCACTTTTATTACCTTAAAGACCCCCCTTTAGGGGGGTATTACATAAGGGGTGGTGTTTAACAAAACAACAAGAACAAACACAAAAAAAAAAAAACTATACATCGGTGTTCTTAATGGCTTCGGCAAACATAGATGGGTTAGTGATGACACAGATGGCATTAGGAAGGCCGTTCCAGTCTTTTGCTGCTCGTACGAAAAAGGAGGCTTGGAATGCAGTGGTCCGGGTACGTGGTATTGCGACTTG
>JALIZH010029950.1:0-25400 GCA_030522465.1 Rhipicephalus appendiculatus
AAATGATAAGTGTTTATATGGAAATCATGACATGTCATGCGGAACATGACTTGCATGCCACGTTCATGGTCATCTCGCTAGCTTGATATACACCAAATATGGTATTGCGTGACGCGACTGTATGACGAACATAAATGATAAGTGTTTATATGGAAATCATGACATGTCATGCGGAACATGACTTGCATGCCACGTTCATGGTCATCTCGCTAGCTTGATATACACCAAATATGGTATTGCGTGACGTGACTGTATGACGAACATAAGTGGCAGGTGTTAATACGGAAATCATGACTCGTCATGTCCAACATGACTTGCATGCCAAGCTCATGGCCCGCTCGCGGCCGTTTCGCTTGCTTGATATACACCAAATTTTGTACTGCGTGATGTGTCTGTATGACAAACATAAATGACACAACGCAAAATAAAAATCTTTAAATCCATGTCCTGTACAACATGATTAACATGCCACGCTCATGGCGCGTTCACGGCCGTTTCGCTAGCTTGATATACACCAAAATTGGCATGGCGTGTCGTGACTGTACGATGAACGTAAATGGCAGGTGGTAACACGAAAAACCCGACATGCACGTTATGTACAACATGATTTACATGCCACGCTCATGGTGCACTTGCGTCCAGTTCGCAAGCTTGATATACACCAAAATTGATATTGCGTGACGTGACTGTATGATGAACATAAATAACAGGTCCTAACATGTGAATCATGGCATGCATGTTATGTACAGCATGATTTGCTCCTTAGTGGCTGCTTCGGATTACATCGATTCCCACAATGGGTGGGATCTGCCGTCTTTTTTTTGTTTTGTTTTTTTTTTTTGTTTCAGCAAAATGGCGACATGTTGACGATTTATTTTGAATGCGCGCTGGCAACTTTGCGCAGTTCGTTGTGGACCACAATGAAGAAATATTGAACACAGTGCACGCATACATGTCACCGCCACGGCGAGTCCTCAAGTATCGACGGAACCCGGTGGAGACCTACGACATGCAGGAACTTTTGTGTCGCCCCCGCTTTACAAAAAGTGCCGTGAAGAATCTGCTCTCTGCTGTTTCTGCAAGAAAATATCCACAGTCGTGTGTTCCCAGTGCCGCCTCTCGTGCCACTGCTCATCGCATCGCGCTTTTATGGAGTGCGCACGTTTCAACAGCACGATCGGCGACCTTGACAATGTCTTGCAGCCGAGCGGATATCTGCCTTGATTGCAAAAACACCGTTTCCAGCACTGGTAAAGTTTGTAGTTGAACAAATGTGGCCAGATCAAAAATATGTATTTCACAGAAAACTGCCGATGCCTTGACAAACAGTTCTGCTGTTTACGTATGGCTGCTACTGTGCATACTGTTGTTGGAGTCTTGCAATAAAACTAATTTATTGCTGCTCGAGGCAAGCATTCTGTAGCAAAAGTTCACCTGCCCTCGCTCCCAGGGCATATACGTGACGAGTTAAGCACGCCTTTCATAACGCGGACTTATGACAGGATAAGGCAGGTTTTCGAAACTCGCCTTATTCTTTTCTTATACTTTTTCTCTTGGTTTCGAGAGTAGCCTTACTGCGATAAGTTAAGGTCGGTTCGGGAATACGGCGGTTACTGTCCTTTTCACGCACTATCGCTTGGCGAAAGCGAAACCATAAGTACAAGGAAACGAAGTACCGCAGGGCGGAGTGCGTCATTTTCGCTGTTTCTATAATGAAATGCATTCTTTCACAGACAGATGCACGTTCTCTGTCAGTGCATTTCTATGTCCGTCCGTCCGTCCGTGCATCCGTTCGTCGGTCCATCCATGCGCGTGTCTCTCCGTCCGTCCGTGCATCCATTCGTCCGTCCGTCCGTGTATCTGTCGGTCCGTCCGTCCTTCCGAGCGCCTGTCCGTCCGTGCATCCCTCCGTCCGTCCGTGCATCCATTCTTCCGTCCGTGCATCGGTCCGGCCGTCCGTGCACCTGTCCGTCCGTATGTCCGTGCGTGCGGCCGTCCGTACATCCATGGACGGACGGACGTAGAGAAGGGGTTCATAAACATTATATCGTTTATCATTTCGTCAATGGTGCTTCGCTGCATCATCAGCATGCACTTCGTGCATCTTAAGCAATTTTTTCTTTCTTTTGCACGATCTGGTCCTTTTACAGCGAATGCTGTTATGAGATCACAAGGGCCGTTTTTGCGCCGTAGTTGTCCGCCGCCGGTGTCCGTAACCAGTATAGCGCAAAATAAGAAAAAATACTAAATAAATAAAAAATAACCATGACAGAATGGGAGTCAAACCCAGGCTCTCTGCGTGGCAGCCCAGCACTCTACCAATGACCTACGCCGGTGCTTCAAACTGCGTTGCAAACTGACCATATGCAGGCTTCAGTCGGGTAAGGAATCGCGTTAACATGGGTTGTAAAGCGTTTCAGAACAGTAAAGTAACAACTAGGCGTCACACTATTCGAATTGCGTAACGAGTGGGTCGTTCAATGCTCCAACCCATTACAAAGCCTCAGGCATGATTCTTCATCGTCGTCAGCCACAGCATCGAAAAAGTGCACATAATTCGTTACAAGACTGTAGCAGGTACAGCGCTTTCCTGAAGAATGACGAATAATGGTGTAGTGGACGTTTTCCTACCACACAAAGTTATGATGATTTATGGCGTAGTGGGTACCGTGCAAGTATGCTTCTAGTAGTTTCCTCTAGAATGTTTTAAGAAAGGCTCTAGAAAGGCCTCTCTTCCAGCTTTCGCTGTGACATTGCTCCGCGTTGCGCGCAGGCCTGGCGGTTTTCTTTTATTGCACTTACTATCTTTATTCCGGTTATTCAAATATACTGAGTGCTTTTTTTCTGGACAAATGGTCTCGTCTCTCCTTTCTGGATGACAGTTATGTTATCGGATTTTGTTTACACGAACCTACCCGACATGGTATTGACTGCATTCGCTATGCCCACAAAGTACAGTTGGCACGCTGTGCGATTCAAGATGGCGCCCGGAGCAGAGCCAACCCATTTGTTAGCACAGGAACAGATAGGACGTAGGACGTGCGGACGTTCGGCCCGTGGCACTTTCACCGGATGAGGTCATGAGCTGCACTAAAATGGATATAAGACCTAATGTTTACCCAAACCATAGAAAGTGCTAAGTGCTCACCACTTGATTATTTGCCGCAGTGAAAAAGGTTATATTTCAACTCCGTTACCGTGCATCACAGCGAAGCTTTTCGAAATCCTGTGCGTGCTACAGAAAACTGCATGAACTACAATTGACGTATGAACTGAACGGCACTCCGATACGTACCGTGCCTGCCTGTCAGATTTGCCGCAGTAGTAGACCGCTAGCGAGTAGCGCCATCGTTGCTGCACGGGACCGCATGTTTAAATGCTGGAGTCTGAGCGTGTCACAGCAATGCTCAGACTCCAGCCGTGCGCAATGCACTGCACTCGGATGTTGCAGGTTTGATCAGCACGATCGAAACATGACTATGGCAAAGAATGCACAAGCATGTTTTTCGTCGAATACTTCGACGTCGCAAAAAGTCATCGAACAACTATGCCGTTCGGAAGATACCGGTGAAGTACAGGTGAAGTTAACTGGGAGGCGCGGATTGTGACCGTGACTGCAAGTTTTATAGCTCAAACCATTTCGCTTCCCTGGTCGAGGTAGAGTGTGTTGCGGCATGCGGCGTGCCATAATATCCACCATAATTGCGCTACATGCAATCTACAAGAAATACCATGCTTTTATTTTTAATCTCGCTCAAGAACATTATACATAAACTTCAATCAAAGCAACTTACGAGTAATTAAAGCAGCATTAACGCACGAGGGGACGTGAAGTGTAACTCGCTCCTCGTGATTTAGCAGCTGATCGTTCATCGTCGCTGTCACTGGCTGTCACTCTCGGTGCTTTCACAGCCTTCTACGTTCAGTGAAAAATCCTCGTCGTCAAGATGGTTTCTTTCAACATCCCTGATGAAACTAATCTGAAGAATTTCCTCCGCCGAACGACTTCGACCACTCCCCGTCACCATGTTAACGTCTGGGCCCGGATAACATTTTGCTCTGAAACCGGTCAACAAGCTAATCGCTTGCAGTGCGCTGCCACCTACCAACAAACGTACAAAGACGGGTCGCGCAGCGATAAAAGCAACATAGGCGAAGGACGGCGTTCAGAGCGCTCGCTCTAGGGCTATCGCAGAACGAGTTAATCCTCGAATGACGGAAACGTCGCTCGCACGATTTATAACAGCACTTTCCCGCCAAAAGACAAAGCGCCCAATTTTTTAAAGTATTGCCAGTTTGAGATTGCACAGATATAGAAGAGCCCATCGCGATCCCGCGCGACCTCCCGCATACAATGTTATGGGAATCATCCACAAAGCACTGATGAATTTTATATACAAGTAAAGCAGGGTGAGTTTCAACTGAAAAGGGCGGACGATAACATTTAACTAACCTACGTGGCTGCGGAAAACCTCGCGAATCTGATATGTGTGCGGTGTGGGCTATCATTGAAAGCGCGAGTTACCACGTATTTTTACGAAACTTCGAGTCTCGCAAGAACGAATCAGATTGATCATGTCACGGAGAGCCCGCTTGGTTCACTGAAGCAGGAAACATTCAAAGTCGTAGTGTCGCAGAGGGGTCACTCTACATGCCGCAGTTTAAAAGAAAAAAAGAAATACCTAAGAGCTGTAGAAAGATTTTTTAACCGGGCTAGTTGGTGAAGATCCATAATGGCTTACAGCGCACACTGACCCAAAGACGAAGTAGAGATACACGAAGACAAGCGCTGGCTAACAACTGAATTTTATTTCTATAGAACACACATGTATATATAGGTACAGAATAGCACATGCGCGAGAACATGCTGTCGAAAACATCCTTTGATGATGATAACCCGTAATTATTTATGTCACTCAGCGTTAAGAAATGCGTGCACGACAGATCGCTCCCTGCAAGAATGTTAACTCCTTAGCGGATAACACTATTGAAGGCATACTTATCGGCTTTTTTTTTCTTTTGATTGCCGCAGCTTCAATAATCAGCTTTTTTTCTTCACACGACGTTTTAGCAATAACAGTACTGTAGGAGTGCAGCCGCACTCAGAACAATGCTGCGCCAAAAAACAATCTCCACCTTTTTCCCGCTTTTGACGGTGCTCTAGCAGGCGCACGTTGAGACATCTTCCTGTTTGTCCCACGTAAGCCGCAACAGCATGAATGGGGTATGTCATAAACCACGCGTTCAGTACACTCGGCGATCGGGTTCCTATGCTTGATATTGCAACTTCCTTTCTTATTCACAGGACAGGTTTGCTTACGCAACTTCGACAGTTTATTGGGAGCAGAAAAAAAGAACTGTCACCTCTGACTTCTCGCCGATTTTCTTTAAGCGGTGCGGGATCTGATCTACTTACATATGGGATTACCACGGCTTTCCGTTTTCGTGGCTCTTGTGCATCTACAGTGTTTCCATGCGCAGCCTGACGAACGTTTAGCTTCTTCAACAAGCTTTCCGCTACAGAAACCAGCAATTCATTTGGAAAACCTGCTTCTTGAAGTCTCGTGACTTGCGCCGAAAAGCTACTCTGAATATTGTGATGACCTGAATTGTTGACGGCACTCGAAAAACAAGTGTGGGCGATGGCTCCTTTTATCACTTTACTATGAGATGAACGGAAAGGTAGAAGTGGCTTCTTGGCACGTGGTGCATAACACCAGCAAACATGACTCGCTGATGACGTTAACTGTAAGTCTAAAAACTGGATCACACCTTCCTGCGGAAGCTCATGAGTTAGGGTGAAAGGTGTGATCCAGTTATACAAAGAGCTTCCTGTAAATAATAAAGACAACAGTGCTATGTGCTCACTTTGAGGAGGCTGAAGAGAGCCTACATAACTTACTTGTAGACTGTAAAATCATGCTACTTCTCTAAAGAATGAATAAAATAAACTTTTATTTACGAGACATTGTTCTGAGCGTGCAAGCTCAGAGTCAATCAAGGTAGGAGGATTCTTTATTCCTGAAACTTTCTGACCGAAATCGCATCGTGGGCTCTGGTGACACGCCGTCTTTGGCCACCCATGCCATTGGTGGAGATTCTAGCCTCAGACGGCAAGGTGAAGAGGTTGACTTCTGCGGGTGCTGCGGGCTTGCTAGTGGCGTCCTTCTGGCGTGATGGGCACTCGAGTTGGAGGTGCGCCAGTGCGTCCGGGAGGTCGCAGATTGGCCAGTTGTAGACGTAAAGCGTCGGGTAGATGTGATGTAAGAGGATGCCATGGGTGTAGGTATTTCTCTGAAGTTTGCGGACCCCGTAAAAAAAATTTGCAAAAGCTACATGGCCTGGTTAGACGGCCAGGGTCATCAGCAAAAATATTGTTCGCATGTCAAACGGAAAATTTTCAATACATTGCTGCGCCCGAAATAGTGTAATTATTGGAAGGGTCAGACATATTGCACAAACAGTAAGTGGAATAAAATAATTGTCCGCATTGTTAGTTGTTAACTTGTGCTCTTAGGCGCATTTTTGTCGGGTAGTTGTAGCTACGCAGTTGCTTCTTCATCATGACAGCTGCATCCAGGCGTGGCAATTTGGAAACATATTCCAAGCGTATTTGTGAACTTTCTGCGAAGTATCTTGGTGAACACCTCCGCCACACGTGGATAATTCGTTTGTGTGGATATCTGTGTTTTGTTGGTTCTTCTGTTGAGTTAACATCTGTTGTATTCAAGTACTGGTAATGATTGTGCAGGTGTTCGTCCTGGCGTCTATTTCTACAGTAGTTTGATTGTAGCCTACTCTGTGAAGACAGATATTAAGCAAGAGACGAGGAGTAGCTTGCGCCATGCATAGGCATCAACCTTTCCTTAAAACATCCATTACAAACAACAAACTTCGTGGTATTCCAGCACAGTTTCTTTGTGTGTTTGAAATCGTCTCGGCGATCTTTTTTTTTTTCCGTGCAGTAAATTTATGCTACATGTCCTACTGTATCTGCGTGCCCATTTCACGATATTTCAGTCGCGTGATTCTTAACAAATAACTAGCGCTTCGCATACTATATAGACGGTGTCCCATCTATCACCCAGCATGATTTAATAGAAGAGGAACAGCGTTATGCAGATCAACCAAAGTGCATATTGTTCCTTGTACACCTGAACAGCCACCACTCATTTTTTCAATAATGAGAATGGATTCATTAGGCATAAGTATATTTGTAACTCCACAACTACTCCCCTAATTATCAAAAGGCCAATGAGGCATACGGAGGCATTTTGAGATTACATGTCACTGCGCTACTTTAACAACAACGTACTAATTGCATTCTCATTTCTTTCTGTTTATAAAGACAGCCCGCGAAACCTGAAAATTGACACGTGACTAGGCTACTGTGCGCACCAGGAAGCAGCGCTTCAAATCAGGCTCACTGCGAGGTAGCCAGCATCAAGACAAAAATGCAGAAAGAAAAAAAAACAGATCGCCCTTTTCTGTCACTCCCGGCCGAAGAATCGCGCCGCTTTGATCATACAGAGTCAGGCCGTAATCACAACAGTGCGCGGGACTCGTCATCAAAGAGAATTGTTAGCCGTCAGATATGGACAACGATAATGGCGTGCAATCGAGTGGAAGGAATCCCCACGAAATAGCGACGCATGTCGTCGCCCGACCTGTGCCTTTGCCAAAATGCGAAACACTGTATCTGGCAACGGACAAGAGTCAAAGCGGTCGCTTACAGTAAGCTTAGTTGAGGGCGCTGCTTTCCTTTGCGGGTGGAAGCGCAGTAACATGTTAGTTTTCATATTTCGAGGACTTTCCTTAATAGCCGGGAAAAATGAATAGGCAATTGTGACGTTGTTGAAATGGCTCAGTCAGTTATCATTTCAACATGCCTACATATGCCTCATAGACATTTTGAAGATTACGTGAATTCTTGTCGAGTTATAAATATAATTTTGACTAAATATTTATATTGCACTAACGAAAAAAATAAAATTAGTGGTAGCTACTGCAGTGTATTGTGTGTTAAGGTTCCCTATTGCAAAACCCAGTGGCACTGTCCCAGCGCCATACCTGATTATGGGACCAGTGTGGCGCTGGATACTTAGACACTGGCATGCCTCACGAGGCACACTGGACGCTGGCGCGCTGCACAGTGGGACACGCTTTATGGGCCAAAATCGGGCTTTTATATTGTTATTAAAAATTTCGGTTATGCCCACATCGTAATTAAGGCTGAAACACGAGCACTGGGACAAAAAAAGGAAAAAATTAAAAAGAAAAAAAAAAACTAGCGCGCGGGTGTCGAACCTGCTACGTCGACGCACTTCTCATTGTGAGTCTGACACGCTACCCACTACGCGACACTCGAAAGACGAGTTCGGAGTCATTTTTCCTTCATGTTATAGCTAATTACGGTTTCCTATAGTTTTGTTTTCTTGCTTAGAAACGCAGATTTTCGTCTCTTCGTGCTCGAGCCAACCTGACAAGAGATTGTTTGTTTGTTTGTTATGGACTGCCTTGGATCAGAACGTGTATCTGGCATGTTTTGCAGCAAAACTTGTTAGCGTAATCGCAGATGTGTTGCGGCAATCGCACTGTCTCGCTAAGCGGTTAGTCATACCTCTGTAGAAAACATCGTGGATCTGAACTGCTCTCTGAACACCGTACTTTTCGTCACCCGTTCGGAAATATTTCTTTCACCCTTGTTTACGTTCCGCGTACTACAGCCGCAGTAGTTCCTTCTATCCGAAACGACCATTAGGCTTAGGGCCGCACTTCGTGAGCCACGGTCGCTGTGAAGATTGTGGATATATATTCCATTAAGAAGAGTCTAATAACCGTTAAAATGTAGTTTCGATCATAACTGACCCAAGCGAGGTCATATTTGCACCTTCGATTACACAAATCAGAAGCTAAAAGCGCCGAGATTGGGCGTTGCTGCGGCTGCTGCCGGTGACGTGCGGCTTTCTGCAGTACGAGCGGGAACGACTGACTGCTAGAGTACGTTGATCTTGATTATCAGACTGATACTACTGCCATATTGTGTTCCAAATGATCCCTTCATTCGATGCGGTTTATAAACTACATTGACGACACTCGAGCACCCTTCAAGGAAAGCGCACGCGCGCGCGCGCTCTCAACATGTCATTGCGTACACGCACATCCATCACCTAACTAAAACTAAAACTATATATGTGTGGCACACAGAACAGAACATTTTGAAAATATTCCGTAAATTTCACACTCGACATCTCGCGATCCAATATAAAGTCTTTACAAAGTCCATCGAGCGCGCCCAGTTTCTTATAATGTGCCGCCGGTGTTCCCAATGTGCGCACCACGCTGTACAGTGTGTGCCAGTGCGTTTCAGCGCACTGGGTGACACTGGCCATGCTGTACAGTGTATCCCAGTGTCTCCGAGCGCGCTGTAGTACACTGGGAGACACTGTACAGCGTTTCCAGTGTCACCCAGCGCGCTCAAACGCACTGGGAGACACTGGAAACGCTGTTTTTTTTTTCGATAGGGTTGCTTCGCATACCGCCGTTTCTCTTTTTTTTTTAAATCATCATGCGTCGTCATTGTTGGGACACACCCTATATATATATATATATATATATATATTTTAATTATTCAGACACAGAGACAGCCCCCGTTCCTGGGCCAGCTGTTCTATTCTGCCGTCGTCTTCCTCTTCTACCCCGCGCTAGCTCCCCGCGCGCTAGAGCCCCGATGCCGCTGCTGTTAGTCATCACACTCGGCCATGAGTGGGTGGTGGTAAAAACATTTATTAGAGAAACAAGGGAGGTATACTGGGACCGCCCCATAAGAGGACGGCGCCTACAACTAGTAGGTGGGGATCCCTAGTACGGGACCCCATGGCGTCGGCTGCTGCCTGGGCACGTCGGACCAAGGCATTTTGGGCCTGAAGGTCAGAGCAGCCAAGCAGGGTCGCCTCCCACTCCTCCTGGGTTGGGTTGGGGATAGGGTGTATAGCAGGGTTGCAGGGGCAGGCCCACACCATGTGGTAGATGTCCGAAGACTGCTCCCCACAGTGTGAGCAACTACCGGAAAAGGCGGGATCGAAGTGTTTGAGTGCTGCCGGGCACAGCATATAGTGTTCGTGAAAAGTCTGAGTAAAAGCCGCTCCTCCGCTTTACTTAGGTCTTTGCATGGGCGTGGATAAAGGCTGTGGTCGGATTGATAATGATGCACAATTTCGCGGAAAGAATACACCGGATTGAATTCGAGGTCGTCCTGATCGGAGGAGGCGAGTGGGAATGCCCGGTAAGAGAGCGCGCGGGCGGCGTCGTCGGCTGCCTCATTCCCTTCAAGTCCCATGTGAGCAGGAGCCCAGACTATACGGCGGGGTGCGGGAATTCCCTGATAGTCACAACGTTGTAATAGTCGATAGGCTAGGTACGCGACACAGCCGTTTACAATGTTCCGACAGGCCCCTCGAGAGTCGGAGATAATGGTTTGTGATGTGGGGTGACAAGCTGCCAATGCAATGGCGACTTCCTCCGCTTGGATTATGTTCCGGGCTCGGAACTTGAGCCCGTTAACTGTTTGGTTCTCGTGTACGACAGCGGCCGTATACCATCCCCCATGGTGTGGGCCGGAGGCGTCCACGTAGAACACGCCGGGTTTCAATCCATAATGGCGGGCCAGGGCTTCCGCCCGTGCCAGGCGCCGGCCATTGTGGTCTTCTTTTGCCATATTGTTTGGAAGAGGGTGCACGTGGAGGGCGCATCTCCACTCCGAATGGGAGTTGAACGCGATCTTCCGTGATGTTGATGTGTTGAATGTGTAAGCGGGTTAATAGGCGGCGACCCGCTACTGTCTGTGAGTGGAGTGTACTGATTTGTGAGGTGGGCCTCTCGAAGCTCCCGAAACGTGTTCACCATGCCCAGGCCCAGAAGTCGCTGGTTAGAGGTCTTCACGGGGGAGGTCGAGAGCTCGCTTTACAATTTTGCGAAGGATGACTTCAAGTACATCCTCGTCTTGTTTCCGTAGATGGAGGTATGGGGTAGAATATAAGATTCTACTGGCTACAAATGCATGTGCCAGCCGCAAGGCATCTCTGCACCGTAGCCCCCGCGTTTGTTAGAGACCCGGCGGACCATGCGGCCCACCCATGGTCTCCCACCCTACGGAGTTTGGCCAAAGTGGTGTCCGACCGTCTGTTTTGATTAATAAAGAGCCTCATGCAGTACCCGGACTTCTTTTTGTTCAGGGATTGGACCTGTCTCCAATGAGAGTTCAATTTTGGCCGTGCACTTTAGAGAGGGGGTGTATGTGTACGAATTCTGATTTGGAGGGTGAGCACTGAAGGCCGCACTGGCGGGCATAGCGGTCGACTATGCTCGCGGCTTGCTGCAGGTTCGCCTCAATGTCTCCGAGTGCGCCCTGCGTGGCCCAGATGGTGATGTCATCAGCATACAATGCATGTTGTATGCCGGGGACATCAGCCAGCGGAGCCGCCGGATGCATCATGGCCAGATTGAATAATAAAGGATACAGCACTGCACCTTGTGGTGTACCTCTAGTTCCTAAGGGGGAAATGGCCGTGTTCCTTGTCCTGTATGCGGATGTAAGATTCGTCTATCGGTTAAGAACTGCCGAATGTGTTCGAAATTTTTTAAGCCGCAGCCTGTTTGTGAAAGGTGTGTTAAAATTACCTTATGGGTTACATTGTCAAATGCCCCCTTTAAGTCCAAGGCGAGTACGACCTTGTCGTTGTGAGGGCATTCGACCGGGTCTAGGATGCCCCGATTAAGTTGAAGCAGAATGTCCTGCGCGGATCTGTACGGGCAAAACCAGTGCATTGATTCTGCGAAAATATGTTGGTTCTCCATGAAATCAGACAAACGATCCCGCACCATCGTCTCCATCAGTTTGCCCGTACATGTGAGAGAAATTGGGCGAAGGTTGTCCGTGTTCACGGCCTTGCCAGGTTTTGGTATAAATGTGACCAGGGCTGTCTTCCATTCTATGGGGAGTGGCACTTCCCCTGACCAAATTGAGTTGATATAAGCTAATAGTGATTCGTATGCCGGGTCGGGAAGGTTAGCTAACATTTTCACAGTAATTTTGTCTCGACCCGGTGCGGTGCCACGTTTCATTTTAGCCAGGGCCTTCCGCAGTTCGAAAAGCTGGAACGGGCGATCCAGTTCAACGTTCTCCGAACCTGCATAGGAGTACGCCGATCCGCGGGGGTCCTGTGTGGAGCACAGGCATTGGTCCCTTAATTTGTGCGCCAGCTTAGTTGTATTGCCCTGAAAGCTATGGATTGCCCTTTGTATGTGTTTTTGAGTTTCGGTGCGGGTCTGCGTTGGGTCTAGCGCATGGAGCTGCCGACAGTGCTTCAGGTGAGTGGGGTTGAGGCTGCATCGTGGTCGTCGGCCCCGACCACATTGCAACATGGATGGGCGATCTGCGAGAAGCGTCTCTGGTGGGCGAGGCTGGCTGCCTCGCGGTGGTCGGTCTGCGCCAAGCAGAGATGTCGTGAGAGCACTCAGAGATGCGTCTGGCGGCCGGCTTGGGCTTTGTCGCGAAGAAAACGGCAGATGCGTCATACCAGGAGACGATCGCCGGAACGGCATCCGAGGGGGGCACCATGGGTGGCGTAGTTTCTCGATGATTTTTCTCGCTTACGTCCGCGTAATTACCAACACCAGAAGCATGGTCAGGACATTTGTCAGCAAAAATCTTTCGTGGTTTCGGCGAAACTGAGAAGCTCTTTTCTTTCGCCGCTCTCTCTGCGTTAGTAGAAGAGCGCGTAAAGTCTGTTCCATCAACGTCTGACGGCCCTGGGGCCAGTCCTAAGTATGATCTTATATGCCCATTTTGTACTGTAAATGTCGTATGCTGCCAATGTAAGGGCCTTCAGGGACCAAGTCAAGCTGCCTAGAGCAGCTTTTAGCCCTGAAGACTATCCACAATTTTTTGGTGAAATAAACTTTGACTTTGTCCATGTGGCACACCGGGCACCTTCATGGAGGGGTGCAGCGCAGGATGCTTGCGAATAGATGGCACGTCCACACGCGACGGGATTCGTGACTGGGGAACACTCCTGTGCTTGTTCCGGAGAACCTTCTCGCATAACATCAGCGTGTTGGGCACATTGAGCTCCGTCCCCTCGATCCTTTACAAGACCATTGGAGGCTGCTTCTCGCTCTTTACGGGTTCCCTTGCTACATTTCCTGCCTCACTTAATGCGAGGTGGCGATCGACACAAGCGGCCAGTGATTGCGCTTGAAGTCGCGGAGGTAGCGCCGACGGGTCTGATAAGGCGTTGCTGATGGCCGTGGACTCGTTCGTCTTCTGAATTGGTGGCGTGTCAAGCACGAGATGAGATGGCACATCCATGCCCCTGAAGGGAAGGTGATATTGGAGCCGGTGTTACCAACTCCCGTGGATGAAATGTCTCGTCTTCTCGTAGTAGTGTTCTGCTGTCGGACACTGTCGCAGTTCCACAATACTGCGTGAGGGCAGTGTTTGAACAAGGGGAGGGGGGGAGCTCTGTGTTAAGCTGCACTGTGCAGTTACAGTCTCGAATAGGTGGCCTCCCTCAGCTCCGTCCTCAGTAAATGCAATGTTGGACTCGTTGGTGCCATAAGGAATCCAGCTGAAAGCAGCAATCAGGGCTGCACTCCATTCTGCCCAGAAATGCTGCCTCACGCCTTCATACCGGTGCCACGCCGCTGCACCTGCCCGAAGGCGGTCAACTGCCACGCACCATTTCTGAGGCTCCGTCCAGTCCTCGCGGGCTGCTAGATCATTGGCGGTCGCCACGCAACTGTCGGCGTCGTTCTGGAACCCGTGAAATTCCGGTACTTCGCAGACGGCCGGTGATGCTGGGGCGGCAGGTGAAAACGCAGGGATCGTCAACGCGAAGCAGCCCAGCTGGAGCGAGAGCTGTATGAGAGTAGATCCGAGCTCTCTGCGTTGTTCGGGTCAGCTGGCCTCAAGGTCGTGTGAGGCGGCTACATCCAGCATGGCGTCTATGCCACACAATTCCGGCACGATCGCCGGATACAGCGCTCAACTCGACGCTGTCAAGGCGCTGACCGTGACGCGGAGGCGCGCGATGGTACGCCGCAGGACCGCGGCACTACCCCATGATCCGGAAGCGGAGTCAGTGGCAATTTTGGCCAAGGAAGAGGTGGTGATTGGGCCTCAGTGCGGAGGGATTCATCTTGATTTTAGCAGCGCACTGACGGACGAGGACTAAGAAAAGAAGGTAGACAACACGGGCGCTAACTCGCAACTGATTTTATTAGGAAAGAACATGCTAATATAAAGGTGAAGTGCAAAAAGAACAGAAACAGATAAACATTGTGATCATGTGCAGGTGCCGTTTAGGTATCGAAATTCCGCGTCACTTAGCGCGATAGAAGGTAGACTGACACATTTTTCTCCTTTCCTTTGGATGTGGAATGCTTCGATGACTTCTCTTGCTATCTGTTGTTTATGACGTGACAGAATCATAGTGTCGGCGAAGAATCGTGTGCAGCCGCATTGTTTACAATGGGCGGCGAGTGAATAAGGTTTCGTGTCTGACAGTGAACGTTCATGCTCCCTAAGACGGATATTTACACACCTTCCGCTCTGTCCAATGTATGTTTTTCCGCATGATAATGGGATTTGATAGACGATGGCCTCTTTGCATTCTGTGTACTGAAAAACGTGGTTGATGCCGCATTTGCCGTGAACACTCCCATTGTCACTGATCTGTGCATCAGTGCTTTTCAATCAGTTGCGAGTTAGCGCCCGTGTTGTCTACCTTCTTTTCTTAGTCCTCGTCCGCCAGTGCGCTGCTAAAATCAAGATGAATCCGTACCAACTAGCTCAAGTTTCTATTCTCGTGCGGAGGGATCTTTGACAGAGGGAGCTTGAACAGCGCCCCTCAGCAGCTCAGGTGCAGGTTGAGTTCTGAGCCAGAGGTTGTCGCCCCGGGAAGCGTGAACAGTGGTGCCGGGCAACAGGAGGCCGCGCGCTGTCTTCGCGGCGCCGTGGTACGACAAGGAAGCCTGAACGGCGTCCCTTGGATGCCAACGCGTCGGAAGAGTCTTGGGCACGGAATCCGTGTAACGGGAAGCGTACGTGACGTTCCCGAATGACAGAAGCCCGTGCACCTTCTCGGACGAAGGTGATAGAAAGCTTCCTGTCATGTCGTACCCTGGAACCACCGAAGAGGCATTGACGCCGTCCACGGATGATTCAATGGGTAGGTGCCGCAGCGGTCGGGTCGTGGAGTCCATGATCGAGGAAGCGTCGACGGCGTTCCTTGATGGAGAGACCCGCGCTCCCGCCGACCCGTGAGGACACGTACAGGTGGCTTCAGCTGTAAGGTTCAGATGTCGGACTGCGCCATTGTAATGAATCAGACACAGAGACAGCCCCCGTTCCTGGGCCAGCTGTTCTATTCTGCCCTCGTTTTCCTCTTTTACCCGGCGCTTGCTATACATATATATATATATATATATATATATATATATATATATATATATATAGGAAAAAACGGGTGCACGTACGAGAAAGCAATACTTTTATGCCTTACGTTTCGGCCGTGGCACGGCCTTCGTCAGAGAATGAAGGGTATACAACGCATATGCCGCTTTTAAGGGCCGGAGAAATCGCATTATCAGTAAGAACAGTGATTAGAAAATACATCAGCAGTCCCAAAACAGCAGTGACAACATAAAATTTGATATCAGCATCGAGTGACAAGTACACTGTTGAAAACTCAAAAGTATGAGCATGTAGATTGCGCAGGGCAATTATTTAAAGCAATAAAACACAGTTTAAACCACCAAAGGAAAACGCGCGAGATTAAGTCAGGAATGAGTGTCGAAGCGAATGTCATGGGCACATGTACGCACACAGAAAGATACTAGAGGAACCGTAACAACAACAACAACAACAACAAAAAAAAAGAAAAAAGAAATCAACTAGTCATTGAGGTCGCTATATAGACAAGGGAACACACGCTTCCACGCGTTATGTGAAAGAAAACCACTGGTAGCACACGTAATAATAATAATAATAATAATAATAATAATAATAATAAAATAAAAAAAAACAGTATCAATCTGCTCAACATTGTTACACAGAAAGAAAGGTGACGCGTCCGACGCTTTCGTTGATGCCGGAGTGAATACTGTTGAACTTGTTAATAAGGTAAGATTCGCGAACTTCTCGGTCATGATGAGTTTTAAATCCAGATTGCAGTATTGTGGCCTTGATTTTTTCAAACGAGTGCCCTGGCATCTGGACATGCTTTGACAGTGGGAGATGAGGAAGGTTAGAAGCATGGGCTCTGTGGTTGTTAAAACGTAACCGGAATGATGTTTCGGTTTGACCGATGTATTGCTTGCGGCAGGTGGAGCACTCAAGCATGTAGATAACATTAGCGCTGTCGCAAGTAAAGTCTCCGTTGATTCTTAATGAAAAATTTGAGGCGGTGCTAGATGCCGTATGGGAACTAGTCATGTGTGGGCAAACCTTGCAGCGGGGTTTATTGCAAGGGTGACAGCCTCTGTAGTTGGACCGATTGTTTATTTTCGATGATGTTAAGGTATCATGCAGGTTGCGTGATCTACGATAAACTACCCTCGATGGTTCCGTGAAAATGGCCTTTAGGTGATCACTTTGAAGCAAGATATTGTGGTGTTTTTTCAGAATGCTGGCCACACTAGGAATCGAAGCTGAGTGCGTAAGGATGAGGTTAACACTGCTACGTGAAGAGTTTCCTGATCGTTTGGTACTTGTGAGCAAGTCTTTGCGATCGATGCTGTCCGCCTTCTCGAGGGCGTCGTCAATGATTCCCGCGGGGTATCCTTGCCTGGTCAGCGCACCCCGTAGGTCTTCGCAGTTGCGAGCGAATTCACTGTTGTCGGAGCAGATGCGTTTGAATCGAATGGCCTGACTATATGGAATACTGGTTTTGCAGTGCTTTGTATGGCTACTATGGAAATGAAGATACTGATGTCTGTCGGTCGGTTTCCTATATAGCTTGGTCGTCAATTTCTGTTTGCACAGTGTCACTGTGACGTCAAGAAAGTTAACATCGGTGGCCGAATATGAGTGTGAGAACGATATGTTGGGATGAGCATTATTAAAATCGCCGATGAAAGAAAAAAGCTGGGATTCGCCATGATGCCATATTAGAAAAATATCATCGATAAAGCGCTTATAATAAAAAGGCTTCAAGTCGCGGCTTGCAAGAAAGTCTTTTTCTAGGAGGCCCATAAAAATACTGGCGTAATTGGGGCTTATCCTTGTACCCATAGAAGTGCCGCTAACTTGAACGAAGTGTTGGCCGTTAAACTCGAAGTTGTTTAGTTCAAGAATTAACTTGAGAAGCGTAGCTAGTGTAGATGAGTCGATTGTTTTATCGAGATCAGAGATCAGGAAACTCTTCACGTAGCAGTGTTAACCTCATTCTTACGCACTCAGCTTCGATTCCTAATGTGGCCAGCATTCTGAAAAAACACCACAATATCTTGCTTCAAAGTGATCACCTAAAGGCCATTTTCACGGAACCATCGAGGGTAGTTTATCGTAGACCACGCAACCTGCATGATACCTTAACATCATCGAAAATAAACAATCGGTCCAACTACAGAGGCTGTCACCCTTGCAATAAACCCCGCTGCAAGGTTTGCCCACACATGACTAGTTCCCATACGGCATCTAGCACCGCCTCAAATTTTTCATTAAGAATCAACGGAGACTTTACTTGCGACAGCGCTAATGTTATCTACATGCTTGAGTGCTCCACCTGCCGCAAGCAATACATCGGTCAAACCGAAACATCATTCCGGTTACGTTTTAACAACCACAGAGCCCATGCTCCTAACCTTCCTCATCTCCCACTGTCAAAGCATGTCCAGATGCCAGGGCACTCGTTTGAAAAAATCAAGGCCACAATACTGCAATCTGGATTTAAAACTCATCATGACCGAGAAGTTCGCGAATCTTACCTTATTAACAAGTTCAACAGTATTCACTCCGGCATCAACGAAAGCGTCGGACGCGTCACCTTTCTTTCTGTGTAACAATGTTGAGCAGATTGATACTGTTTTTTTTATTTTATTATTATTATTATTATTATTATTATTATTATTATTATTATTATTATTATTATTATTATTACGTGTGCTACCAGTGGTTTTCTTTCACATAACGCGTGGAAGCGTCTGTTCCCTTGTCTATATAGCGACCTCAATGACTAGTTGATTTCTTTTTTCTTTTTTTTTGTTGTTGTTGTTGTTGTTACGGTTCCTCTAGTATCTTTCTGTGTGCGTACATGTGCCCATGACATTCGCTTCGACACTCATTCCTGACTTAATCTCGCGCGTTTTCCTTTGGTGGTTTAAACTGTGTTTTATTGCTTTAAATAATTGCCCTGCGCAATCTACATGCTCATACTTTGAGTTTTCAACAGTGTACTTGTCACTCGATGCTGATATCAAATTTTATGTTGTCACTGCTGTTTTGGGACTGCTGATGTATTTTCTAATCACTGTTCTTACTGATAGTGCGATTTCTCCGGCCCTTAAAAGCGGCATATGCGTTGTATACCCTTCATTCTCTGACGAAGGCCGTGCCATGGCCGAAACGTAAGGCATAAAAGTATTGCTTTCTCGTACTTGCACCCGTTTTTTTCTTACACAGACCGAACCCACTGAACTGTCCTGCTGAATATATATATATATATATATATATATATATATATATATATATATATATATATATATATATATATATATATATATATATATATATATATATATATATATATATATATATATATATAGCTTGCGTTAACCGTTGCGTCACAAGTGGTGAAGGTGTTACAGTCAAATAGTACCACCATATACATCCGGGCACATCACAGCGCAAACGCGCAGCAATATTTGATTGTTTTTAATACTGCAATACTGCACCTACGGAACATACCGAAGCTATGCTCTAACCTAAGGAAACTAACAGCACGCGCGCACAATTGGCACTGTGTGTAATGCCCCCCTTTCCATCGATTCAGTATTTTGATAAGAAAGGGGGCGCGGTCTGTAGTGCATTATTCTAACCTAAACTTACATCGCACATTGCTTGCGCACGCTGCAGCCAAAACTAATCACATTAAGTGTTAAGTAAACCCTGTGAGATATTAAGATTCAGGTACGCCGGTTTTCATAACACGGAAAATATACTGATACCCCAGTTAGCGCTCCTTGGCAGGAATTCGTGCAGAGCATAGTAAAACAGTATCGTGTTCGAAGAACTAATTGAGCATGGAAACAACTGCACCTGGATAAATAGCTTGTTATGCTGTGGCATGCGCTTTTGAGACGAAGAAAATTAGATGAGATGTGCTGCGCGTTCCTTAAAGATAATATGGCGTTAAAGCGCTTTCTGTTAGATTCTTCATAACAAGCGAAATGTCATGTCGGGAACAATACAGGGTTTCCATCAAACAGCGTAGCTTTACGACCTGTAGTTGATCAAGTTTCAGTTGTTCTGCTTATGCGAGCGAGGGGCAATACGAGCGCCACATAATATATATACTCAAGCCAAAGTCAACGATATCTGCTCTAATCAGTGATACGTAGTCTCACGGCTTACGTCGAGTAAGTACCATATATTCCAATAACTGTGCAGCTTGTAGCCATGAATGTCGTTTGTCATTATACGACGAATGCTTAGCTCGTCGCACTACTAATGTCTGGCTCTTAAGCTGGTGGTTTCTCCTCCACAGTGCTTACAGCCAGACACCGGCTATGTAGAGCTATTACGGAATTTCACGTTAGGTTAGGTCAGAACACCAATATTGATTGTTTACGTTTATCCATCATACAGTGTTTTCCTTCTCAGTTTGTTTTAATCTGAACCGAATGTGACTAACCTCTTGGCAGACTCATTCTTGCCTCTAGCACGCCTGCGTTTCTTTCACATCTATAATGTCTGATATCGGCAACCATCAAAAAGACGACGTTCTTTGCAACATGCTTTCGAGATCTTCTAATCGTTAATATGGCAGGCAGTTTCGGTTTCGACGCTAAAAACTTAGTTTAGCTCGCGAGCGCTCATCAAGCCCTGTATGTAGTAGCGTTCTGCACTTATGAAATGAAGAAAATGCAGCAGCTCTTTTTCGTTTATAAGACCCGCAAGTAAGCGGCATGTGGTAGTGCCAACTTGCAGTGTGTTATTGGGAGCGTAACCACTATCATTTCTATGAAAATGCCCCAGCTCTGAGTTTCGCATTCAATTCCGGTGATTAACATGAAAAGCTGCCATTTTCAACTGGGTCCTCACCAATTTCTCCCGCCAAATCTTGCATGGTGCTCTAATGCATTTGGTCATTCTAGAGAGCACTGTCGCATTCCTTGAATGCTTGCTTTATAGATGAATCTACAGGAGGAATAGCTTGGCCTACGAAATTTCCGAACTGCCACACGCACGGGAAATGTGCAATTTGGCCAGTTGCACTTTCTCATCATCAGTACTTTACACTTTAACTGGCATGTCTAACGAATGAAACACCGGCGACAAACTGCACTTACGTGAAGTTCAAATCATACACCCGCATTGATTTACATCCCAGATTACACTTAGGCAATGTCGAATTGTTTAACATACATGTCAACGAAATTATATAAAACTGACATTACACTTATCTGGTGTTAGAGTATCTGCAATTCATACACTTTAACACTTATTGCTGCACAGAACCAGGGCGCGGAGTTTTCGGCTACCTATTGAATCACGTAATTTAAGTCGAAACAGAGAGGCGTTACATTCCACCACGAGTATTAATACCGGAGATAACCACACCAATAATTCTGCAGACAATTCCAATAAGCGTCAGTTGTTAATAAGTAGTCTTCTCGTGTTTCTTTTTTCACCCGTGCGTATAATATTTGCTACAACCGCTCAACCCTCACCAACTAGCCGACATACACATAAAAACAGTGCGGCTAGACCGTGGTCATATAGACGCCCACGGTTTAGCTGGAGTTATGACGAGGAAATTCACTACCTGTTTCACTACGATGTTCATATTATTATGTGAAAACAGACAGATGCGCGGGCCGAGCGCCAGTCCCAAATCGTATCGTCTTCGACGACGCTGTTCAGTATCAAAATAACAATGCAGCGTCTCCCTCGGATGCTCAAGCGTCCTCTCTGTGTTTCCTATGATGTGGCTGTGCCAGGTAGTTCAAAGAGAGACATATGAACGATGTCTGTAGACAAAAAAGTAGAGGCAGAGGAAAAGTCGAGTCTGCCTATCGTCTATTATCAGACGTAACACGCGGTAGGGGCATGTGTACCGGGAAAGTAATATCGTGAAGACTCCAACGCGTGAGTCGGAGCCCAAAAAAAGTGCAAGGGCGTCCGAGGTAAAGGAAACGCCTCTATGACAGCTGTCTGACGCTGATTCTGGTGGTTTTGGGCTTCTATAAGGCGATTACGAGTAAGTCCACGAGCTGTTGGAGCTCTGTAGCTATGGAAGTGCGAAGTACCAGATGTATTGCCATGGTACTATATGCACACAAATGCGACAATAGGCAATGCGACGCCCAAGTCTTGATGGTCAGAAGACACGCACATGGAAAGCACATTACTAAGTGCCCGGTTGAATCATTCACTCAGGCCGTTAGATTGTTGGCGGGAAGCCGTCGTTAATTCAAGCTTTGTCGTGCAAATGCGAACAGGTCATCAATAATGCTATAGAGAAAATCACAGCCACGGTCTGTGTAAAGCTGTCGAGGACTGTCAAGACGGAGGAAGACGTCTTGTATCAGAAAATTGGCAATGTTCGAGGCACAGTTGTTTTGTAGAGCCCGTGTGATTGCATATCGGGCTGTGTAGTCCACTGGCACAGAAATCCACATTATCTCTGAAGCAGAGACCGGGAATGATACCAGCTCGAAGGAAGCACTGAAAGAGAATGTCAAGTGACTAGAGCAATGCCGCAGGAGCCATTGGTAAATTTTTCCTGTGCTGACACCGGTCGCATGCGTAGATGTAAAAGTACCCGAAAATATTAAGCCCGGGCAAGTAGAATCGATGCCGGACACGGTCGCATGTCCGAACGTCTCCAAGGTGACTGGCGGTAGGGAGAGAAGGAGAGAAGGTACGACCAGCAGTAGTTCACGTTCATTTGTTTCGAAGTTTTGGTGGCATAAGGCGCCGTCCATAAGCATGAACAGGTGAGTGGACCGGTACATTGTTCTGGAATGCAGCTTTTGAATAAGATCGCGTAAATCTCTGCTCGGCACTTCAGGGATGTGGCCTAAAGTGGAGGGCGAGGTACACATGCAGACGCTGCACCTAAAGCCACAGGAGGGCCCATAGGGTTCCACCACAAGCTGTCAGCGTCGTGGTGTCTTAGCCCAATACTAAACAGAGTAGTGATGTTCATGGATCGGCGGCTGCCTGCGACCAGGATGCCAAGTGGGATTCTTCAAGGATGAATGCATGGAGAATGGTTTTGACCATGAAATGCAGACTATGCAGACAGCGCTGAAATATACGCACCAACAAAACGAAAGCAAGACACACCCACTCGGTGATCAATTAATTTCGTTCTGTTGTGGAGTGCAAAGTGATAGCTGGCATAGGCAATAACAGGGGCATGCTTATTCTGATAGTAGAACAAAACAGCGCTGATTGCGTGACGTCTGGCATCGGTGCGGACCTCTATTGGGGAATAAACGTCGAAACAGGTAAGAGACTGTGTTGTTGTTAGCACTCTGATGAGAGTAGGGAAATTCCGCAGCCGGTGCAGCACCCCAAGAAAATGAGACACCTCTCATAAGCAGTGTTATGGAGGACATGCGAAAATTTTTCACAAAATGTCGGAAGCATGAACACAGACATAGATGCGAACTTCCTTACTGCACGTGGGAATGTGAGAGTTCTGCGTGGCTAGAACTTTGCGAGAACTGGGGCGGTCACCAATCAAGTGACGAGACGCCGTAGCACCGTAAGTGCTGTCAGCCGAAGTGACACTAGGCCGAGCTTAGTCGCAGACCGTTTCGTAAAACAAAAGGAAGGGAGCAAAGGCGGTCGAGGCGCGTTTCTAATAAAGATGCAATTACGTCACCGAGATACCAGAGGAGAAGAAAGTGAATTGATTTTCACTTTTTGCCCGAGCTTTTTTCGCATTATGATGATGCAAAAAAAATTGCAACTTAAAGTGGCTTACTTATATGCGTTAAGAAGGTGTCCATCATACGCTCAATGGTTGCCTGAACGTTGCATAAACCAAAGGGCTTGACTTTAAAGGGGCACTAAGGAGGAAAACAATTTTTCACGTGTATGTAAATTACTCTTTCACAAAGCCACTAACACCACGCGTCCCGCGAGAAGATGCTTTGTTAGTGAGGAAACATGCAGAAACAAAATGCGGGTGGCGATGCTACCTTGAAGTTCCAGCAACAATCACCATGAGGTCATAGATTGTAGCGGCGTCTTCTAGGACCTACATAGTTCATAACCGGTGAATATGTAGTGAACTATCCTCTGCAGAGGCGAGACGCAGCATACCAACGTTCAGGACATTTCTTTGAACCAATGTCGCCAAACTAGGAACAAGAGGTTTGAAATTCCTCATGTCACGTGCGGAAACTTCGGCGCAAAATTTCCTGGTGAAACACTGACCTAGAATTTCTCTTCGATTAATAGACCTATCATGTCAAAACTAATATTAATGCAGCTGTCCTAGCGTAATTTATCAGTTCAAACTGATTCATTTTTTCACTTTCATGCCCCTTTAAACTGAAAAAAGACCGTCTGAAGCGACAGAAGTGGTGTTTTAGTCATCTACGTAATCAACAGCATTATGCCACCATCCCGACTGAAGGTCGATTGAAGAGCAAATATGTGGTCCGCCTCGGTGGAACAGTGGCCACTGTGCTCGGCTGCTGACCCGAAGGTCGCGGGTTTGATCCCGGCCCCGGCGGTCGCATTTTTGATGGAAGCGAAATGGTAGAGGCCCGTGTACTGTGCGATGTCAGTCCACGTTAAAGAACACCAGATGATCGAAATTTCCGGAGCCCTCCACTACGACGTCTCATAATCGTAGCGTGGTTTTGGGACGGAAAACAGCAGATATTATTAAATGCGAAGCATTTCTTAGCGAACTTCGGCGACTTTGAGCGTATCTATCTATCTAGCTATCTAGCCGCCTACCACTTTGTGCTCTCCTGGCCGTATCGTTAATGGGATTTATACCAAATTTGGTATGGCATAACATGACCGTATTGCGAACATAAATGGCTGGTCATATCATGAAAATCATGACTAGCTTGTCATCAAAAGCATGATTTACCTGCCACGCTCATGGCGCGCTCCCGGCCGTTTGGTTAGCTTGATATACACCAAATTTGGGATAGAGTGACGTGACTGTATGATGAACATAAATGACCAGTGGTAATATGGAAATCATGACTTGTCATGTGCGACATGACTTGCATGCCACGCTCATGGCGCGCTCGCGGCCGTTTCGTTAGCTTGATATACACCAAAATTGGTATTCAGTGACGTGACTGTATGATGAACATAAATGACCAGTGGTAATATGGAAATCATGACTTGTCATGTGCGACATGACTTGCATGCCACGCTCATGGCGCGCTCACGGCCGTTTTGTTAGCTTGACATACACCAAATTTGGTATTGAGTGACGTGATTGTATGAGGAACAAAAATGACCAGTGGTAATATGAAAATCATGACTTGTCATGTGCGACATGATTTGCATGCCACGCTCATGTCGCGCTCACGGCCGTTTCGTTAGCTTGACATACACCAAATTTGGTATTGAGTGACGTGATTGTATGACGAACAAAAATGACCAGTGGTAATATGAAAATCATGACTTGTCATGTGCGACATGACTTGCATGCCACGCTCATGGCGCGCTCGCGGCCGTTTCGTTAGCCTGATACACACCAAATTTGGTATTGAGTGACGTGACTGTATGACGAACACAAATCATCAGTGGTAATATGAAAATCATGACTTGTCATGTGCGACATGACTTGCATGCCACGCTCATGGCGCGCTCGCGGCCGTTTCGTTAGCCTGATATACACCAAATTTGGTATTGAGTGACGTGACTGTATGACGAACATAAATCATCAGTGGTAATATGGAAATCATGACTTGTCATGTGCGACATGACTTGCATGCCACGCTCATGGCGCGCTCGCGGCTGTTTCGTTAGCTTGATATACACCAAATTTGGTATTGCGCGACGTGACTGTATGACGAACATAAATGACAGGTCCTAACATGTAAAACATGACATGCAAATTTTGTAAAGCATGATTTGGCTGCTTCGCATTACATCGATTCCCACAGTGCGTGGGATCTGCCGGTTTTTT
>JALIZH010029953.1:0-10983 GCA_030522465.1 Rhipicephalus appendiculatus
ACGTCCGAGACGTTGGCGTGAAGCAGGTGACGCACTCGCTGGGTCGTCTTCTGGTACATCCTGAATACCATTAGCGGCCCTTGGATACAATAAGGCCACCACGGCGTAGATTGATGTTGCTAGGCTTCTATTCAGCAATACCATGTCAGGAGTTCTCTAAGCTGAAAGTCAAACAATCATGTGACCAAAGCTGGACAGTTCAGATGACATAAGACATGCATAAGTTAACTTACTGTCGGACACCTCCTAGCGTTTGCTACGGTGAAATGGGACTGCACAGCATTTAATTAAGGGATAGGTCTCGGTCAGAACTCGTTAGCCCATGGACTATGCTACCGCAGATGCGTAAAAATCAACTAATGTATGAGCATTATTACTGTATACTGCAACAGGTTTTTTCTATTTCTTTTTTTTAAGCCTGGTCACCATGACTTCAGCGCACTTCGTGAACGCGTTTCGGCACCACATACCTTTGCTGTTGGGCCAATTTAAAAAAAGAAATAATGCGCTAGCAGAAAGTATTGCTGACCCACCAGTTTTGTGCGGTACGGATGGTAGTGTAGATATAAACCTATATATGCCAGCGAAATCTCCAGTTCCGGCTCTAAAACGGTATGCGCGTAGAGCTGTTCAGACTGTGCAAGAAGTCACTAGTCACTTGAGGAGACAACATAATGGGACACTACATAAAGGTTGAGTTATACACTTTTCTTAAGTAACGACAGTAACGATAAGACATATTATAGTGAAGGAGATCATTCAACGGTGAAAAAAACGAACCAGAAAAAGGATGAATTCAGCCCCCGGAATTGCAATTTTCAAGCGAAACCGAAAGCTGATTAACGTTTCAGGTGCCGTAGCATTCATGAACATTAATGGGAGGTAACGCCAACACTATGTATAATTAGTGACCACTATGCAAATGTTACATACTACATTACTGAAATATTATTCGCACTTATATGTGAACTACGGCTGATACTCAAGAAATCCGCCGCGGTGGTCTATTATTTATGGTGCTCGACTGCTGACCCGACGGTGACGGCGGCCGCATTTTCGATGGAGGCAGGAAGGCTAGAGGCCCATGTACTTAGATTTAAGTGCACGTCAGAGAACCCCAGGGGGGTCGAAATTCCGTAGTCCTCCACTACGGCGTCCTTCGTAAATATTTCATGGTTTTGGGACGTCAAATCTCTGCGATTATTACTACTACGATACTCAATAAAGGAGGCCTCGAGGGCGTGGTTTCGATCACGGCTGAGGCATCGAACACCGTGGTTTCGATGCCTCAGCCATGGAGGCTACATTTGCAAAGGGTGCGGTAGGCGACAATACCCGTGTAGTTTGAAACAGAGGTGGGTGGAATCGTCATCAATACCGCAGCCGTGCTCTGCGGCGTGCTTCATAATCGTATCGGTGGCTTCGGCACGTAAAACGTCGGCAATTGTTATTAATGCGACGGCGTTAAAGGGCCCGTGTAGCAGAAATTGCGGTGTCGGCGTCGGCGACGGTCTCCATGAGAGAAAAGGCGCGCAATTGATGCAAATAATAAAAATCATGAGTCCAAGCAGGAATCAAACCTCCTGCGTTGCAGTCGAATGTTCTACCACTGATGGCCAACTATTGGGGACATTGACGTAATTGAGGAAACTTACCACAAGATATCACTACGAATGCTAAAATTGCGCGCGTGCTGCTCGCACCAGTGGCGAGGCGGACTCATTGGGGCATTGAAGCGCCCTCTTCATCACGCCCTCCCGCACACGCTCTCGAACATTGTATTCAAAAACTCTGACAGGACCAGAAGCGATTCCTACGCACCGCGATACAGTGCAAGAGCAGATGTGGTCTTTAGACACAATAATACGCGTGGCCAGCACGATGATCATGCTGCCCGCCATCTATAGACGTTTTCACAAACTGCTCCCTGGGCGCCACCATAGTCCTTCGTGGGCTGCGCAAATTGGCGTGACCCCCAAAAATGCCCTGCCGAGGCCCTGACGTCAGCCTTTGTACTCCCGCGCGCAGCCCATCATGGCGGCGTTTTTTCCTCTCCTGTGAAAAGGTATATAGGCTGATGCTGCGTGAAGTTTCTACGAGAAATTCTGATGCGCAGTGCGTGTTGTCGTGTAAACTTGACAAAAATAGAGGCAAACAGCACAAAAACTACAAAGGGCAAACAGCACTAAAACTACACAGTTTTTTTTTACCATTTTCGACACATTTTACCTGTGTCCGGCTGGTGCAAACTTTTACGAAGCCGCTGGTGGAGGCATCCTCAGAACTTGGTAATCTTCCGGCATTCGAGTCCAAGATATAACTGTAGAAACCAGCGAAGGAATGACTGCAGACAGCCGGTGGCTATGGAAACGATATCGAACTGGACCAGACGATATCAAGAGGTCTTTCCACTTAGCCACTGTGCTCCACACGTGAACTTCAGGTATCCAAGACAACAAATTCGTGTAACACAATCGATAATGCGCAAGAGACGTGACATTTCCTCTGCTATTCCGGCGTACGTCGGCATAGCGGAGTCAGCACACAAACAAGCCAGGCCAAGGAAAGCCAGAAGACAAACAAGCCAGGTCAATGAAACAACAGCTTTAAGACAACAGCTTCTAAAACTGAACAAATGCTTCCACGAGTACATACTTCCATTTCTGCGGTAAAAGCTTGTCTGCAAGGTCCTAATGAACTTCATACCAGTTTCAGAACAACCGCTAAGAACAAAAGAATGTAAAGTGGAAAGAAGAGTCGCTCGCTAATCTGTTCGGCACGGGCGATTGCGAAACGCCACGCTGAGGGGCGTCGGTAAATAATCTGACATGAATGGCTGGTGTACGATGGAAAGTCACGTCTATAATGGGCCGCTCACACTATAGCGGCAAATCTGCTGTAACGGCTCGGTACCGTAGAACGTTGGCCGCCGCCGCCCACGCGAGAGCTGTCCAAGGTGCAGGCAAGCTTCGTCGGCGAGGTCGTCACGTGACACGATCCAATCTCGTACAGTCGGTGAATGAACATGAGACGCCGAGATGTCACGCATCTGCATGTCGGCTGGCTACAGCGTTCTATAGACCTTATTAGAGTTCCTGTATATGCTACCTTTAGGTAGCAGAGTTGCGCATCTGTTTTCCAAACGCCGCTGGCAACCATGTATTGCGGAGAAGCTGATGCACAGGCCACGCCCGGAAAACATGGCCGCGCCGCCGAAAGCGGTTGCCGTTCACCTAGAATCTATCAAGTCACCGTCTTGGACTCTGTAGCTCGTTAGCTACGAACTGGTGCTTTTATTTACTTTAGATTCATGTCATTAAGTTTCGACAGCAAAGTGTTTACGTCGATTCAGCGCCGTTTTCGAAAAACATACTCAAATAATCGATGCTGTAGACGTAGCGAGTGGCGATATGAGCGCTCCCGGAATCTCGAAGGACATGTATTACGTGTTAGTCAGTTGTTTTTTATCCTCCATAGCTGGCGCCACTTGACTTGGTGGCGGCGGCGGCGCATGTTATTTGGCACTACGCTAGCCTTTGCGTTATCGGATAGACTTACAAACGCTTTTGTACTGTCGTGGCACAGTCCCGAGAGCAGTTGTTTCTTTCATCGCCGGTCGTTGGCACGCCAGACATGTCGACTGGCGATAGCCGACACGCTTCGTCGATCGGCGGCAGGCTTAAGCAAGTCGCCTGCAAAAACAAAGTGCGGCTTCGCCACATCGCTATGGTTGCTAGCCTGGCAAGATGGCGGACCTATGCGCAACTCTGCTCCCGTAGGGAGCATATACAGGAATTCTAGACGGATGGATGGATGGATTCTATGAGCGTCCCCTTTATAACGGGGGCGGTGACATGTCTGCCACCAGGCTCCAAAAAAAACTTTCTTATTATGTTGGCCTAATGCCTTATCTACATTGACTAAATCTCTGCTATTATAGCAAAGAAAAATATAAATTCACGGTCCATCTCTCTGCCTCTTAAGGCAGAATGACCTTATTTTTCCCCATTCTTCATTTTTGTCCTTTATCTCTACTTTTCTGCCACCAATACTCCAACCGTCTCTTACTTATTTCTATCGCGGACGTGTTCAGCTTTCCATTGTTGTCCCTAAAACTCAAGGCTTCATGTAGACTCGTGCCCACGCGTATATCTGGGTGCATATCGCCGCATTCAATCAGTACATGTTCCATCGTTTCCTTAGTTCCCCTACAGCATGTACATTGTTCTTCTTCGTTACAGAATCTCGCTTTATAGCTACGCGTTCTAAGGCAACCCGACCTTGCTTCAAACAGTAAAGCGCTTCCCCTTGAATTATCATAAAACCTCTCCCTCCTTATTTCGTTTTTTCCCTTTCGGTAGTCACTGAGAGCCGGCTTCTTTTTCCATCGCTGTCATCCAATAAGACCTCTCCGCCTCTCTGACTTTTCGTTTAATGCTCCTTGTTGCCATGTCGCCCACGCTGCTAGCCGTATATTTACTGGTGAGCCTCCTAGTTCTTTTTCTCCACTGCGTGTCGACGCTTTTTCTATACAAATACTTGAAAACCTTCCCTGCCCATCTACTCTCCTTCATTTTCCTCAGCCTCTCTTCAAATCTAATTTTGCTCTGCGCTTCCCTCACTTCAAAACCTGTCCATCCCATATCACCCTTTACAGCCTCATTTGTCGTCTTCCCGTGAGCGCCCAACGCGAGGCGTCCCACAGTCCTTTGATTTACATCCAATCCTGATTGCACCTCTGACTTCATGCACACCACTGAGTTCCCAAATGTAAGCCCCGGAACCATCACACCTTTCCACAGCCCTCGAAGCACCTCGTACCTATTGTATCCCCATAACGCTCTGTGCTTCATGATTGCAGCATTCCTCTTTCCCTTTGTTACCGATGCTTTCTCTTGTACCTCCATATATCTATCCCCCCCTCATTTACCCACACTCCGAGGTACTCGTACTCGCTTACCCTCGGTATTTCTTGGCCCTGTATTAATACCGCATGGTCTTCGTGATCATTGAGTACCATCAATCCACATTTTGTTGCACTAAAACCTAGTCCCAGAGCCTCGCCTTCCCTTCCGCATATATCTGCCAGCCGCTGTATATCATATTGACTGTCCGCAAATAAGACAATATCGTCAGCATAAAACAGACCTGGAAGCTTCTGCTCAACCATCGCGCCGGCCTGTTTGTGTGACAGATTAAATCCAATGTTGCTACCTTCTAGCGCTTTTTCCATCCTCACCATGTACAGCATGAATAACAGCGGGGACAAAGGACATCCCTGTCTCAGCCCCTTGCTAATGTCAACGCTGTCCTTGCTGCTTATTCCTTCCCATTCCACACAAACTGTATTTTCTCGGTATATTTCCCTCAAAAGCTGTATACAGTAGTCACCTATGCCCACTTCCTTCAATATATCCCACAAAATTTCCTGATTAACGTTGTCATATGCCCCGGTGATGTCTAGATAAGCTACGTATAAGGGCCTGTTTTCTATTTTTGATATTTCTATACACTGTGTAAGAACAAACAGGTTATCGTCTAACCGCCTGTCGATTCGGAATCTATTCTGGAGTTCTCCCAAAATATCATTTTGCTCTATCCACGTTTCTATGTTTAATTTTACTGCCTGCATCGCCAACCGGTATAGCACCGATGTAATGGTTAGCGGTCTATACGAGCTAATGTTATCCTTTTCTCCCCTGCCTTTATAGATTAAGTTCATTCTACTTTTTCGCCAACTGTCTGGTATTTCCCTCTCCTGTAAGCACTTTTCTACGGCTTTCAGCAGTGCTTCTTTAGTGCTATGTCCTAGTTCGTTAATGAGGCTGACGGGAACCCCATCTAAGCCCGGAGTAGTGCGCTTAGGAATTTTTCCTTCGGCCTTCTTCCAGTTGAAATTCTCAAGTACTACATCTTCCTCGGTTGTACTCTTCTGTATACTTTTACTCACCGGGGGAATCCCCTGGGCGACCTTTTTAAACGAATCGGCTGTTACCTTTCGGATGTAACCTAGCGCTTCATACCCTTCCAATTGATTTCCTCCTTCATCTACCATATGTTGTTGCATTGTGACAGACTTCCTACCTAGCGCTTTTAGGTGGCTCCAAAATATCCTAGACCTTATGCAAAATCGCTGCCATCTGTCGGAGGTCTCGCGAAGCTACCGCTTCGGCGCCATGTTGGAGGCTTGTGTCCGAATCGTATTGCTGTCGCTGCTACAGCTTCTTGCTTGTATCTGCTTGGATAGCGTGCATTCGGGGCACAAAAACGTCAGATTAGTGTGTAAGGGCCTGTACACGTTACCGGCATTGTACAAGTTTGTCGTTGAGAATGAAGCCATGCGCTAGGTTATAAGCTTTGTCTCTGTGTTTGACGTGTAGCGAATAAAGAGTTAGTGGCTGTCTGAATATCATGAGTGTAGTGTAGGATAGTAGGTAGGAGGCTTTAGCGCGCTACACGGCGAGGCACAGCGATGACGGTAATAAAGTGCTGCTGATCCATTTCAAAGTATATTTCACAAGAGACAGTCTACGTCGGCCTGATGTAGAGGGAATTTAATATTAAATAAAACTTTGTCCCTTTTTTTATATTTTCAAGCAAAAAATATTTTGCTGCTTTAGTCACCATCGTATATGTTATGTATATAATTATCGCACGATTAAAATGTAAAAAAATTTCCGCCTTCACGCACGTGAAAAGGGAAGATGAAAAGTGTTATTCGCTCCAAGAAGTAGGTGCTGATTGAATATTCGTTCGACGTACGCTCATAAATATCGCCAAGAATATTCGCGTTCCCATCGTCGCTTTCGGGGCCTACTGATGCCTTACGATTTCAACCTGGTCCAGCAAGACAGTTTTGCGTCGCCGACTGAACGCTTGCGAAACTACCTCAGCGCATAACCAACGGTAGCGCACCCACGGTCTAATGTAACACATCTGCCGGAACAGCCTTTCTTCAGATTTTCATACGAAGAGTGCCACACACAAGCATCTGTTAACTTTTTTTAACTCACAGTGGTGGATGCGGGATTTTTCCGAGTGGGGATCAGCTTTTGTGAGAACATGATATGTGCTCTTCTTGGGGTATAAATAAAAAAAAAAAGCAAGGGGGGTACGGTAAGGCCATCCTGGGCGCCCCTCTGTATTTATTGGCAGTGATAGCACATCAAATGCTTGAAGTATATACGCGGAGTAAGACAACACGCGCGCAAAGCATCTCACCAAGCGCTACATTGTTAAACTCCCCAATCGAAAACAAACTACGAACACGCCCCAGCCAATGGCGTGGCCAGGGGTGGCACACCGGGCCCGTGCCCCCTCCCGACTTTTTTTTTCTTTTGTGCCATGGGATACAGAGCACAAAATGACACTCGACCACACTTACCTGCCCGGTCCCCGGACCCCAAGTCGGATGAAATGCCCCCCACCCCCTCTTCGAAACAAATTTCTGGTCCGTTCGCTGAGAATTGATTACGCGCACGAGTAGCTGTCTAATAATAATTGTTATCGCAATGTAAACCCAGTAAGGCTGTCAACAGCGGCGCAGGCACGCCCGGGTAGCCGCGATCGATGCAGCTTTGGAGTTCGCACACGAAGCCGGTTTGTCTGTGTCTGCAAGCACGCGCCACGAAAACTGTTTCGTTCCGGCATTACATGAAAGTGTTCTCTGATGAGTACCGATGCTGTCACATACCGCATCTATTAAGAACGGCGAACGTAAACACGGCGTCAGTCGTAAGCAGCAGCCGGAGCAACGGAACGATCTGCCGCTCCTCGTCGGCCGCGAAGAAATCTAATAACATGGAGGTTAGTTTCCTGCAAATCTTTTTTCAACATCCCAATTTCCTCAATCGGAGCAACACGGCACACGAAAATATCTCGGAATAGCCGCTCCTATCAGCCGCCACACTTCGACGCGTACGCTCCTGTGTGCACATGCAGCGAGCGCCTAGCCTTCAACATGGCGGAAATGCGTAAGGCGGCCGCTAGATGGCAGCAGATTTTGCATAATGTCTATAAGGTTGTTTATTGTATTTCAGTGTAGATGGGCTATCAGTAGTCTCGATCCGCAGAGCTGTTGCATCGCGGAATGTGAATTTGGCGTGACAAAGGGCTAAATGAATGTTGAAGCCATGGCTGGCAACGACACAGATGCCATCCATATTTTTGACATGAACACCGCAGAGCAAAAGTGTCGTTCTTGGGGAGCAACTGGTCTAGTTCCATATCCTGCGTTAAATGCAGCTCCAGTATACTGTGAAACCTGAGGGAGTGGGTAACCTGGGAGCCCAGCGATTCCTGTTCGTAGAATTCTGACTACTCCGTCTACCGAACCATCGATGACGTCAGTGTTTTTCGTAAACATGTAGTGTTTCCCCGGCACGAGGAGACTCGCAAACCTGGTGTACGACATGGGAGCTACTTTCAAATTAGGGGAATTCGCAGACTGAGAATTCCCCTCATTTTATCCCTCTTGCGCCCGGTTCCTGGTGATTCCCGACAGCCCTTGCTTTACAATAATGTACACATATTAACTAGACCACGCGCCTGTTTTGCGCCGTTCGTATTATACCATTCGTGGCCTGTCCGTCACTCTCATCATACCTTCATCATCTAAAGCTACGTTACTGCTGTGCATTAAGTAACAGCAAGCAGTGAAAGTTTATTAAGTTTCACAAGTTTGCTAAATAATTCGATTGTTCATCAGCAGAGGCATATCTAGCAA
This sequence comes from Rhipicephalus appendiculatus, assembly GCA_030522465.1. Taxonomy (NCBI): domain Eukaryota; kingdom Metazoa; phylum Arthropoda; class Arachnida; order Ixodida; family Ixodidae; genus Rhipicephalus; species Rhipicephalus appendiculatus. The sequence goes on from JALIZH010029953.1 coordinate 8,726, forward strand.
ATGTATAGTAATTCATATGTGAAACGTATTTACTTACGTCTGATGTACTTCAATATAACAGTTAAGAAATTAACCACTATTAAGAGGCGCATGCTCGAGACGAATCTTCGAGAGCTGCAGCAGCATTCATCATACCCGGTTTCGTCATTTGCGCCTCATTATATGATCTTTTCGAAAGTCACTAGGAGTTGAGCGTGCGGTGCCTTTATGAACTCCATAGCCCATGCGCGCTTATGACTCGTATACAAAAAGGCAATTCGACTTGTCCTGCTCAACCATCCAGCCCTAAAATACGTCTTGACTCAGCGAAAAATTTTCGCTTCTGCGAATGAGCTTCAGCTCATGACAAAAATTCCCGCGCAATCTACGCGGAAGCGTTTACATTTGAGAAGTGCATCATTTATTACCGACGGATATTGCGACCCATGTCGATAGATCGTAATGCTGACTATACAAAAAAACGTGCATTGAATTGGTGGCGCCCCCCTTTTGGGTGTCAGGGAAAGCTACTCGCGTGCTAACTGTGGTTGCCGGCCCACGATTCGAGCTGTGTCACGTTGTTAGCGGAGCTTTGCAATGTCGCGTACGAATTGCTCCGTCGTAAACTGTGCTAATAATTACACGAAATGCCCTCCTGGAACGAACTTCAGTTTTGAGGTGCGATCATGATATAGACTAGCGGGAACGGTGGATTCGCCGCGTACGCCGTGTGATGACGTGGTCCCGGGCATTTTTATGAAGTATATGCTGTATCTAGTGAAGCTGTGAAGTTACGCACCACGGAAGTTTACCGATATTTTTACAGTGCGCACGCAACCGAGTGGCAGCAAGCAAAGTGGACTCGATCCTCCAGTGTAAATTTTGTTGGCGAAAAGCCATCGACCAACCCAGCTTCTACCCCGTGCGCTACTGCTCTTCTCTGCATCGACCGAAAAATTTTTACGACAGTTGAGAGCAAAAGGTCTCGCTGTTAGAGGAAATGCGCTCAAGGAAAAAGAGTGCGAAATACAAAACTTTCAGCCTTCAACGCGGGCAGCTACAGAACCGCGCGATTTTTACAATGTTGTGGACATCGCGCGTCGCGATTGCTTCGATGGCTGTTGCATTCTTTTTTTTTCTTTTTTTTTGGGGGGGGGCTATCACTCATTTGATTTTGTGCGACTGACGCGTCAACGGGAACGGTTTTATATAAGGGGCAGGATTTTAAATGCGAAGCATTTCTTAGCGAACTTCAGCGACTTTGAGCGTATCTATCTATCTATCTATCTATCTATCTATCTATCTATCTATCTATCTATCTATCTATATATATATATATATATATATATATATATATATATATATATATATATATATATATATATATATATATATATATATAATCTGTCTATCTATCTATCCGCTTACGACTGTGCTCTCCAGACCGTATCGTTAATGGGATTTATACCAAAAAATAGTATGGCATAACATGACCGTATTACGAGCATGAATGGCTGGTCATATCATGAAAATCATGACTAACGTGTCATCAACGCCTATGATTTATACCCCATGGCCGTGGTGCTCCTGCGGCCGTTTCCTTAACTTGATATATAAAAAAATCGGTATGATTAGACATTTCTGCATGACGAACATAAATGAGAGGTGGTAACAAGAAAATCATGACGTTTTTGTCATGTACAACATGATTTACATGCTACGCCCATGGTGAGCTGACGGCCGTTTCACTAGCTTGATATACGTAAAATTTAGTATTGCGTGACGTGACTCTACGACGAACATAAATGACAAGTGCTAAAACGGAAATCATGACATGTCATGTGGAACGTTCATGGCCTGCATGCCCGCTCATGCCACGGTCGCGGCCGTTTCTTTGCCACATTGTTAGACAGCAAATTTGGTATTGCGTGACGTGACTGTATGACGAAACTAAATGACAAGCGGTAATGGGGAAATCATGACATGTCTTGTGCAACATGACTTGCATGCCACGCTCATGGCATGCTCGCGGCCGTTTCGCTAGCTTGATATGCACCAAAATTGGCATTGCGTGACGTGACTGTATGGCGAACATAAGTGGCAGGTAGTAGCATGAAAATCATGATATGCATGTCATGTCCGTCGCCATTTACATGCCACGCTCATGATGCACATGCGTCCAGTTCGCTAGCTTGATAGACACCAAAATTGGTATTGCGCGACGTGACTGTATATTACGAACATAAATGACAGGTCCTAACATGTAAATCATGACATGC